>JASDQU010371207.1:37860-58152 GCA_032191745.1 Picea mariana | reverse complement strand
ATAACCCCCTTAACTTAACCATTCCAAGTGACTTCATTCATTTGAGTGACCTAGAGAGAGGGGTGGTATTATCTTGTCGTATCCTCCTTCATCAACCAACTAGGTTCTGGGACGTCTCCCTTGGAGTGAGGTTTTCCTCCTCCTAAAGAGAAAGAGGTACCCTATTGGGGTGGCAATGATAGGGTTACCTCCGTGTTATGTCAATCTAGGCATACTTGCCTTTTTGGCTTGGGAAAGTATAGATTGTGCGATAAAAGGTCTGACAACCATATTCAATACCATCATCAATTCCCCCCTTTGTTAGCTGAAAGGAGAGACCTTAAGTGGTTTCATGAACCATCTTCACTTTAATTTTGAACTCCCCCCTTTAAGGTGCATGAGAGTTTCACTTTCAGTTGCAAGATTCGTCTTTACTCGAGATTGAATTCTTTGGTAAGACATAAAAAATCACTTGGCAGTTGATGACAATTGACAAGGATCAATCCACTCATAGTGAATCTTTAATATTTCAATTTTGTTTCTCTTGGAGCATTTCTCCATTGAATGATTCTTCTTGCCAAAATGATGACAAGGATGGAGATCAAAACAATGATTCTCCATGTGACAAACTCAATTGCAATGTTGGTGCTTATCATTCTGATGTCCAACTAGAACATGTGAAGTCAAATCGTGTTGAAGGAATCCAACACTTTGGAACTGGATTGGTCTGGGATAATATGGAGTATGAAAAGTTACTTATTTATCATATCCAAGTCCTGTTCTATGCTTGTTGTAGCTTTTAGGGTCCTATTATTTTATAGGATAATCATCATGCTGATCGATATCCATTTTTTCAGTTATTTTTATTTCAAGAAAAAATTGAAAGGGGATTGTCCAAACACCCTTTGTTTAAATAAATTTGGATATTTGTAGACATAGGAAATAAAACTATGGTGTAAAAAGGAAAAAAATGAGCTTAACGCTACCCATTGCATGTTTTTATCCTAAGTTGGCTAGCAGAAAAGACCTTTTAGCGTGTAGCTCTTAATCCTTGCGCTAATCTCATTGATGACATTCCCATCACCCAGATCAATGGTCCTAAGGCTATTTCGGACCCCCCCCGACCTTTCTTCCTTTAATGATGGGGGGAGGTCTGAAAATATTTTTTCCCTCGCCTCGAGACCACCTAACACGGCGCTTCCTCATTATTTTGGACCCCTTCCCTCCTAATACTACTTACTGCCTACCCCCCCCGGAATCCTTCCAAACCACCACTCTAATACCACCTACAACCCTTGCTTACACTTGTCCTCCAATTACTCTACCACTCACCCTCTCTTCTGTCACATCACCTCTCTGACTACTGTTCATACCCCTCACCTCCCGTATCTACTCCTCCTCGCACCTTATGTCACTTATATTCCACACTCTCGATACCTCTCTCCCCTCACATCTACTTCCCCTCTCTCACTACACGTCACCTCCCGCTTACACTTCCTCCCTCACCACACACCACCTGTCCCCTCATTCCCGATACTTTCCACCTCTCCTTCTATACTTCCCTTCTTCCTACTAGTTACACTCCTGCCTCCACTCATCCCATATCCCTATTTGACACTTGTCCCCATGTAATCCTATATGTAACCACTTTCCTCCTCCCAAAACCATTTTTACCAGTCATCTCCCGAGCCAATTTCCTAGATAACCAAGTTACATTTTGAGAAACAGAAAGAGGTGTTTTCTCAATACAGGCCAATTTACAATAACCTCTCCCATATTTAGCGTGTCTGATACAACTTGGGAGAAACGAGAACATGTTTGAGCCCCATTTTTCCAGATTCATTCTTTTTCTGTTTGACTCATCTTTTTCAAACGCAGAGAATGGACAACTGGAGATGAATTTCAAAAAACAAAGAGAGGTTTTTGCTCAGAACAAGATGATATACAAAACATCCCCCATATTTTACAAAACTATCTTAGATTGAGAGATTTGAAGAGATCACTGGACCCTATTTCTCATAATTTCGGGAGGTAAAAAGTCAAAAGAACAGAGGGCAAAGAGATCGGATTCAAAGGCACAGATCACCCACAGATCCCATCAAAACAGTGCCAGACCTCTGAATGAATCTCAACAAACCTTTATGATTGTAATAGTTAGTTTATATTTTTCTTAAAATAAATCTTGCTCATATATGATAGGATCCTTTGTAAACAATTGATACATACTTTCCATTTCGAAGTATTATGGGTTGGGACCTGTTCGTAGGATAGGATAAAAATTGTATATCTGCTCACAGAGCCTCCTTTGATTAAATGTTAGTAATATGGTGCAACATTACATGATTCTTGTGTCAATTTTCATTGGTGAAGTACATTTCCCTATAAATTTATTCTTTTTGCTACTACTATTGCTTTCTACATTCTGAATTATTCTGAGAAGATAAAGAAACACAATTTTTTTTAATATACACTATGTCTCTAGTGTGTATTAATTTCTATGTTTTCCACTGAAGATTGAAAACATAATTCTTAATTTCTTTGTTTTTAATTGGATTTCTATACCCATTTCCATCTCTTCCATACATTAAATCTTGGAGGATCCAGTGAATTTGCCTACCTTGCCCTGCAATATTAGCTTGTTAACCTTGTATTTGATCAATCCAAATCTGTGACTCCATTATCCCAATGGCCCATCTTCCCTGTTCCAACCGAGAATTTAAAAAGACCAAACCTCGTACTATCATAACTAGCCTAAAATTCTCAGCAAACAAAGCTAAATCCTATAGAGAGATCCCCCTCTGAGTCTAGGAGGGCTAGATCCTGGATTCCAAAGTGGTTTTGTAATTACCTCTGTCAACTTCTTCCTCAACCCGAGAAATCACAGAGTGATAACATAGCGGTGACTCCACTGGGGAATGAACATTTCATGTTCCTCAAAAAAGCATATCAAGTTCCAGATCTGATTACTGATGGTGGATAGTGATCAGACACCAGAAGGATGAATCATTCACTTGGCGACTCCAATCAATTTCAAATCAAAGACTCCACTGGAGGAAAAACCTGAAACATGGAAAGAAAATATGAAAATATCAGGTATTCAAGATGGAATTTTATCCAATACATAATAGACTTTATTTTTAATTATTTCTTCTCTTTTCCTGATCACAATCAATACCATATTGCTGAAACTTATGATAATCATATTCAACATGATGAGCTTCAAAATATTAGAATTGATCCTATAGTTCCCATACATACTCCTACACCTGTTAAAATTCTAGATAGATATAGGCCTCTTGTCTTACCTTATATACTCCATAATTTCCCTAAAAATTATCACAAATACCTTCCTAGGTTTGATGGAGAATATGGTAACATCACAACTAAAAAACACAATCAGGGCTTTGAAAATTTTCTTGACCTTTTTGAGGTTTAAGAAGATGATGTCTGTATCTGAATTTTTTCTCTATCTTTGCAAGGTAAATCTAAGAAATGGTTCAAAAATTTGTCAGCTGCAAGCATTTGTGATTTTAATCAGTTTGTGGAAATCTTCCTTGATAAATGGATGGTCAAGAGGAATATCTTTCTCATTTTAGAAAAATATGATCATTTGAAAAGACATCCAGGAGAAACAATACAACACTTTTCAGTCAGGTTCAATCAAATATACCATTCAATGCCCGCTGATATAAAGCCTCCTCCTTCCTTAGCTCTCTTACACTACCCAGAGGCCTTTGATCCAGAAATGGCATTTCATTTAAGAGAAAGGAATACTACAACACTTACAGAAATGCAGAACAATGCAATAGGTGTAGAAGCTAATTTGCTGATCAAAAAGTCAAAGTTGAAGGTAGAAGAAAAGGAAAACACAGAGAAGGAGCATCTTTCATCTTTAGAAATGAAACTAGACATTCTGGCAAGCACAATGGAAGATTTGATGCAAAAGATTATCATAAGAAATAAAATTGTTGTTCAAAAACACCATGTCTCACTGGTTGTTGAAAAAAAAAAGGTCATTGTTCCTAAACATTTTGATGCTTATCCTTGGTATCATAGATCTGAAAATGATTACTTTATGTACTCACTTCATGCCATGGACAAAGATGAAAGTCAAAATCAGTTTGTGGAGGAGCAATCAAGTGATCTAATGTGTATGCTTGATGATTTTTATTTTATGGATGATCTACCCAAGTATGGTCAATATGATGATGATTACATCAAGGTTGATTATTCAAAGAAATCAACAACATGTTTTTGGGAGGAAGAAGCTCAGTTGCAACAGCTCAAATATGACAATCAGCCTATGCATATTAATCATGATAGCAATGAGTAAAATGAAGAAAATTCTCAAGTAAGTGAAAGATCTTTTCCCTTATGTTTCTCCTCATTTCAATTTCTGAGAGGATTCTATAAGCAAGCAGACCAACAAGTTTTCAACGGTAGGAATGGAGAATTTTCTGATGAGTCAATTGAAGATATCATCTGTGATATGGAAGCTGTTCTAGCTCCAGAATCACAGCCCCTGAGTTACATTGATTTTCAAAACACAGATGAATTGATGCAACATAATTCTGTACCATTAAGTTTTGATTGATTTCAGTTTTTGAAGAAAAATGTTGCTAATATCTCAGAAACAAGGACTGGTAAGCATATAGAAAATCATGCAGCCTCATTGGAACCAATGCAACAGTCTTCTCAGTTTCTCCAGGATCCAATAGCTGATGTTTTGGATGATCTCTATAGCCAAAGTTCTATTTCATTTGCTAGCTATGATCTTACAGAATAATATGTTAAAAACTTGATCAATCAACCATATTCATGGTCTTGTTTAGCAGGAGTTTCAGTACAAAGCTCTTCTGAAAATTTGCATTTAAATCAGAATTTGTATGATGATGTAGATAACATATGTACAATACCCAATGCTGACCTTGAATTTGTTGAATTCTTTGAATACCAAGAAATAGGTCATGTTTATCATGATCCCATAACTATCTATATGGAAGCGTTTTTCATTTAAATATTCCAATTAATTTCTAGTGCCTCTTTTGTTTCTCATGGTTTCAAATCTCTATGTTATAAAAGTCAGGCTGGCAACTAGTTTCAAGGACCATTACTAGAGTTGGTTCTCATGATTGTTAGAAATAGTGAAAGGGAAGAGTTAGTGGATCAACAATTGGATTGGCTTCATTGGCATATTACCATTACCTAATTGAGCAATAATTCCAGAAGGTTAGAATAGGATTGTATATAAATAAGCTTACTAGGTAAGCATCTTTTCAACAGGTCATATTTTCAGTTTGTAAATAAGCTTGATGGGAAAGCACCTTTTTCATTACATTTCAATTTCACTTTCAGAGTTTTATTTTTAGATTGGAGAAATTACAGTTTTGATTTTCAATTTGAAAGTATGTTGAGTTCAGTTGAAGAAGGTCACAGTTTGAAGTTCACAGGTCAACGCAGGTTACAGGTTTTGGAAACAACTCAATGGACAAGGCACGGGTCCACGAAGTTAGAGGTATGTGATTCTTGACACCTCCTTGGGAGCTTCCATCGCCAAGTGGAGCCTATGTTAGGGTCCTATAATTTTATAGGATAATCATCATGCTAATCGATATCCATTTTTTCAGTTATTTTGATTTCAAGAAAAAATTGAAAGGGGATTTTCAAAACACCCCTTGTTTAAAGAATTTTCGATATTTGTAGCCGTAGGAAATAAAACTATGGTGTAAAATGGAAAAAAACGTTCTTAGTGCTACCCAACGCATGTTTTTATCCTAATTTGGTTAGTGGAAAATTTATTTTTGTGTGTATCTCTTAATCCTCGCGCTATTCTCATCGGCAACATTCCCATCGCCCAGATCAATGGTCTTAAGGGTATTTTGGACCCCCTCGACCTTTCTTCCTTTAAAGGTGGGGGGGGTCTGAAAAGATATTTTCCCTCGCCTCGGGACCACCTAACGTGGCGCTTCCTTGTTATTTTGGAACCCCCCCCTGCCTAATACTACTTATCGCCTACCCCCACCTCTNCTTGTTATTTTGGAACCCCCCCTGCCTAATACTACTTATCGCCTACCCCCACCTCTGGAATCCTACCAAACCACTGCACCAATACCACCTACACCCCCCGCTTACACCTATCCTCCACTTACTCTACTGCTCACCCTATCGCCTGTCACATCACCTCTCTAACTACTGTTCATACCCGTCACCTCCCATATCTACTCCTCCTCTCACCTTAAGCCACCTATCTTCCACACTCCTGATACCTCTCTCCCCTTGCATCTACTTCCCCCTTCTCACTACACATCACCTCCTCCTTACACTTCCCCCCTCACCACACGCCACATGTCCCCTCATTACTGATACCATCCACCTCTCCGCATATACTTCCCTTCTTCCTACCACTTACACTCCCACCTCCACTCATCCCATATCCCTATTTGACACTTGTCCCCACGTTATCCTATACGTAACCACTTTCCTCCTCCCAAAACCATTTTGACCAGTCATCTCCCGAGCCGATTTCCAAGATAACCAAGGCACATTTTAAGAAACCGAAAAAGGTTTTTTCTTATCATGGGCCAATTTACAATAAACTCTACCATATTTATCATATATTATACAACTTGGAAAAAACGAGAGCATCTTTGAGCCCCATTTTTCGGGATTCATGATTTTTCTGTTTGACACATATTGTTCAAATGAAGATCCCAAATAGCTAGAGATGAATTTCAAAAAACCAAGAGAGGTTTTTTCTCAGAACAAGATGATATAAAAAAACCTCCCCCATAATTTATACATCTATCTCATATTGAGATATTCGAAGAGATCAATGGACCATATTTTTCATAATTTCGGGAGGCAAAAAGTCAAAAGAATAGATGAAAAAGAGATCGGATTAAAAGGCATGGATCACCCACATATCCCATCAAAACAGTGCCAGAAATCTAAATGAATCTCAACAAACCTTTATGATTGTAATAGTTATTTTAGATTTTTCTTAAAATAAATCCTGCTCATTTATGACAGGATCCTTTGTAAACAAATGATAAATACTTCCCATTTCAAAGTATTATGGGTTGGGACCTGCTCGTAGGATAGGATCAATATTGTATATCATATCAAAGAGGCTCCTTTGATTAAATTTTAGTAATATAGTGCAACATTATAGGATTCTTGTGTCAATTTTCATTGGTGAAGTACCTTTCCTTGTAAATTTATTCTTTCTGCTGCTACTACTACTACTTTCTACATTCTGAATTATTATCAGAATATAAAGAAACATAATTTGTTTTAATATACACTCTGTCTTTGGATTGGATTAGTTTCTGTGTTTTCCATTGAAGATTGAAAACAAAATTCTTAATTGCTCTGTTTTTAATTGGATTTCTAGACCTATTTCCATCTCTTCCATACATTAAATCTTTGAGGATCCAGTGAATTTGCCTACCCTGCCCTACAATATTAGCATGTTAACCTTGTATTTGATCAATCCAAATATGTGACTCCATTAGCCCAATGGACCATCTTCCCTGTTCCAACCGACAATTTAAAAAAACCAAACCCTATACTATCATAACTAGCCTAAAATTCCCAGCAAACAAAGCTAAATATTATAGATAGATTCCTCTCTGAGTCTAGGAGGGATGTATCCTAGATTCCAAAGTGGTTTTGTAGTTACCTCTATCAACTTCATCCTTAGCCTGAGAAATTACAGAGTGATAACATTAGCTAATTTATTTCCAAGGTCTGATGATGGGCTTGGAAAGAGTATGTTGAACCTGTTGCTTTGATATTTGTGAAGGTTGATTTAATGCATGTTATTGCATCATTGAAAGGTTTTATTCATTGAACTCAAAAGAAAAATGTTGAAATGTAGATCCATGAATAGCTGCATCTTTATCTGCATCTGGAGTTTTCTTACTAAGTTTCTCATTCACTAACTGTTGATCAAAAACATCATCATCATAGAGAGGGTTGTTCTGAACAAAATCTAGTTCAAAACACTTCACTGACTTTTGATTTTTGAGATCCTTTATTTCATCATTCAATAATTGGGATTGATCTTGAAGAATTCTAACTTTAGCTTGCATCACTTGCAAACAAGTTAACTTTGATTGAGGAGTTTCTTTGCTCAATATGCCCATGTTGTCTTAAAAAATGGTTATTAGAGTGTTCAAAAACTCTAATAATTATAGATTTCGTTTCATTTGAACTCACTCACTTGCACTTTACGTTTACTTTCACTTCACGCTCAATTGAAATTTTCTTGCTTAAATTTTCTCTCTTGAACTTGTCATGATTGCCTGAATTTGTTTCCAAGAATTCCCTTACTTTTACTTCACCCTGCCTTGATCTTTTCTTACAGTAAGATGAGGGTGTCAGATACTACCGAAAAAACACCCAAACTTGTGATTTTACAATGGTTTGAGTTTCAACTACTCAACCTTTTCAATATAGACTCAGGAATAGAATGACACAAACAAGTCTAGGGTGTTAGATTTAACCAAGAATGCACCCATAAATTACAATGTAATTCAACTTGATTTGATTTGACATTTGCAAAAAACTATTATAATTTATAATTGAGATTGAAAAAACAACATTTGCAAGTTTACTGTGAATGTTGATTCCAAAGTTGAATTGATATTGAAATTTGAATGCGTTGACAATGTTGATGTCGTTGAATGCTAATGTGGACGACAACTTGAATTCTTGATTATATGCATTGCTTAAATATCCTTTGTCGCTCCTTTATTACATGTGCTTTGTTTTTGTGCTTCACTGGCATTAATTTTTTCTTACATTAAATTGTTGTAGATTCCATGTGTATATAGTTGTATAGTAAATTACAAGCGTAGTGTGAAAACAAGACAAAAAATACCATGAAAACATTCAAGGAAGCATTCATCATCGCACACAATGAAAGGTGTACCTATGATCCCCTTATTCAATTTTAGGTGGATCTAGGACACATCAACAAAAAAAATTGATTATTTTATCGATTTTGCATGAGGAAAAGGTCATTTTTTAACTCTCAGCAATAAAAAATTCTTTATCACTTTTCCTCTAAAGGAGAAAGGTCGAAGAAAGGGTAGTTCATTTTCAATGAAAAAATAAATTGTAATGTCCCCACATCAAAAATTTTGAACTCTGATACCACTTTGTAACATAACCAACCTCCCAGCTGAATCCCATTACCACATTATAAATTCTCCACTACTGAAACTCGCTAAATGAAGCACTGATATCAAATATTTCTTCTGCAGAAGCAATTATTTGAAACCAACAATGTGTACAACTAGCCTTGTGCTACATGCAACTACGTTTTACTGGTGTGTGCAAACCGGTCTCATACCGTGCACAACAACTATGTCCTAGCAAATGTACATGCTCAACCATCCTAGTGTTGGATGCGTCAACTGTTCCTCAGCATGCATGACATTTCTAGCTTCACACTACAACCCATATGATTACTGCTGAAGTTACTTAACAAGATAGCGACTATAACAATAGAATAAAATCATAATAAAACTACGTACAAAACCATTTCTATGTTGCATATGGGGTCTGTCCCATTTGCATGTGTGGACTGATTTCCCGTCATGGTTGATGATTCAGGCATTGCCTCATAATCCCATGACCGTTACCACAAAATTATCT
Organism: Picea mariana; assembly: GCA_032191745.1. Taxonomy (NCBI): domain Eukaryota; kingdom Viridiplantae; phylum Streptophyta; class Pinopsida; order Pinales; family Pinaceae; genus Picea; species Picea mariana. The sequence goes on along the minus strand of JASDQU010371207.1, from coordinate 48,510 downwards.
AACATGAAACACTTAATAACTACCATGCTCTACACCTGCGACAATTATGCAGAACTAACAATACATGCACAACGCAACATAATTATGTACCAATTCCATAAAAAAAGTAGCATAATAATTCACATGTTAAACAATATATAAACACATATAACTGTCATGGCCCATGCCGTGCATATGTAGCAACATACAGTTCTACAAAATTTATAATCCGTGCACAAATATATATACAACTGTAACACATAATATATTTAACATGTATATGCACATTACTTAGAGAATAATATACATAAGAATGAACTTATCTTTTGTTGTAATCCACCGACTATGTGCAGACCTTAGACGTTCCTCCCAAACATAGAATATACTTCTTATAAACTCAGTAGCAGGTCACCCCTGAACTGGGGCTAAAACACCACCTAGGCAAAGGAAAACTGACCTAACTAAGGTATCTTAGACAACATAAAAAAACATACACAAGTGTCAATACTAACAACCAGCCTACAATCCCTCATTCCCCACATGCCTATCCCACCCTAGGAAGCGTGCCCCTTATTTTCTAAATAGTCCTTTGACTGCCCCACTTCCTTTCCGAGGCTTCAACAATAGGCCAAACAGGAAGTCTCCGAGCCTTGTAGCTATTTCTTGGCACCTTGAGAATCAATTCCCAACAATTCTCTCACTTGGAGAGAATGCTTACGTGCCTAACAACCTGCTTCTTCAATAAACACGGGCCTGGTAACCCGCTTGTTTGAAAAACACACAAACTTTCCCCAACAAAGGTTTATGTGATGGAAATAAGTTACAACAAGATACACATTCTTAGTAGAGGGAAGTTGGTCTGCCTGATGAAGAATGAGTGAAAAATCCCCCTGGAATACACTAAGGCTAGACAATATATTGCATGAAAATAACTAGACACTTGTCACCTTAAGAAATAACTTAGCTCCACTTGGTGACCCGTTCCCCTTCCTTAGGAACTTAAGATAAAAATATATCACATAATTATACTTTTGAAAATATTATTAAAATATTCCCTTTAAGCTTCACACCCCTTTGCCTTTCTAGTGGAGTTTTAAGCTCCCTGTCAATTTTCATCTGATTGGTCTACGCGTAGTGATATGTTTTTATTAATATCTGATTGCAATTACATTTTACAAAAATAGGCACACTGGCCTTTGTCACAATCCAGACTCTCCATCCTAATAACTACACATGCACTCTGCCCTCAATATACATATATACAAAGGCTCTCTGTCCCTAAAATATTTTGGCTACAACACGATCTGGTGTGCACTTTGAAGCGATCCTCGCACACTTACTCAGGTGTGCAAAAAGCTATGAAATGTGTGTGCAGGCTTCCCTTGGTGCACACACATGAAAATCCTCGCGTGCTTATTCAAGTGCATGCAAAGATATGAAATAGGCACACACTCTTCCCTTAGTGCATGCACGCTAAACTCTCCCTAAAAATTGTACGTCCATGTCTCACCAGCCTATATGTACATTTACATTTACATTACAATTGGGGTTAAACCTAGGGGTATTACATTCCCCTCCCCCTTATTTATTCACTATCCTTAGTGCATTATGTACGAACAAAAGCTTCAAAAGTATTCAAAACGTTATGGGTACTCTTTGTGCATAACATCCTTGTGCTCCCAATTTGCATCCTCAATACCATAACAGGTCCACTGGACCTTTACCAATAATATTGCTCGATTCCAGAGAAACATGAATTTTCGATCTAGTATGCACACTGATTGAACTCATAAGTCGCCTTCTTGCTCCACCTAAATCACATTCCAATCAATGAAATGATTAGTATTAGGTATATACTTTTTGAGCAGAGATACATGAAATACATTATGTATGCATATGTATCCAGATAATCCAAGCATGTATGTGATAGGACCAATCCTCTCTAGGATTTCAAATGACCCATAATAACATGCTGCTAGATTTGAACAATTTCCCAACTTCAAGGAACTTTTTCTAGCTTTCCCTTTCAAAAACACGTGGTCACCCACTTTAAATTCTCTATGATTTCTACCCTTATCAGCATAGCTTTTCTTGTTGTCTTGGGATCCTTTAAATTTTTCTTTGTTTTCACCACTTTCTCTTCCAATTCACTTAGCAATTCTGGCCCAAACACTGCCCTGTCTGCTGGGCTGTCCCAACTCACTGGCGTGTTTCACTTTCTTCCATCAAGTGCCTCAAATGGGATCATCTTTAAATATGCTTGATACCCATTGTTATAAGAAAAATCAACCAAATGTAAATGTTTTTCCCACTATGTTAGTTTTTCCATCAAATACATTCTTATCATATCTTCCATCACTTGGTTGACTCTCTCCATTTTCCCATATGACTCTGGATGATAGGTTGTGCTAAAATTCAAATTTGTCCCAAATACTTTAAATAATCCCTTCCACAAATTTGATGTGGACTTGGGATTTCTGTCAGACACAATTGTCTTAGGTACACCATGAAGCTTGACAATTTACCTCATATAAATATCAACAATGTTAGCTACCTTGTGCATGAGTTTTACTGGAATAAAGTGGGCAGCTTTAGTAAGCTTATCCACCACTACCATGATGGAATCATGCTACTTGGTTGTTCTGGGAAGTTTGGTGATGAAATCCATAGTTACAACTTCTGATTTCCACTCAGGGATGGGAAATGGATATAGAAAACCAACTGGGTATCCATGCTCAACCTTTACTTTATGACATTTCAAACACTTGGCAATAAAATCAACCACTTCTTTCTTCATACCAGGCCAATAATATTGTTTCTTGATAGTTTCAATTGTCTTTTGGTAGTCTGGGTGCCCAACATAAGACACATTATGCATTTCTTTTAATATCATGTTTTTCAATTCCTGAGAATCTGGTACATAAACTTTGTCCCTGTACATGAGGATTTCATCATCTTTTAAGTCAAAATATTCAATTTTCTGCTGCAAAATACCTTGTTGTAGCTTTTGTCTTTATTTCCACATAGTGATGATCCAATTTTGTAGCCTCTAACATTTTGTCTTTCAAATATGATTTGTACACGCTAACAACTATAGCATGCATCTCATGCACTCTCCTACTGAGTGCATCATCCACCTTGTTCTCTTTACCCTTTATATGCTTTACATAAAAGTCATACTCACTGAGAAATTATGACCACCTAATTTTATTAGCATTTAGAGTTGGATGTCTAAAAAAATATTTTAGACTAACTGTGGTCTATCGTCAACTCAAATATTCTTCCCATGAGGTAATGCCTCCACATATTCAACGCATGCACTATGGCTTCCAATTCAAAATCATAAGTGTCATAGTGCCTTTCATGCTATTTTAACTTCCTTGATTCGTAGCACACCACATGTCCATTTTGAATAAGGACTCCACTGATCCCTTCCTTGCATGCATAAATGCACACAACAAATTCTTCATTAGGATCAATGATTCTCAAAATTGGTGCACTTGTCAACAAACTTTTTGTTAAGTACATATACCAGATCTGAAGATAAATCTCAAATTAACCAAGAATTTCAACAAGAATAATCCAAACCATTCACCAAAATATTGAACACAAGAAATAGAGACAAAACCCTTGAGGTAGGGTAACACCATGTATTAATCCTTAAGGAAGGAATGCACTCCTCAAGCAATCCTTGCTTGTACCATCAAAATATTCTTCACTATGCTTCATTACATTGCTTACACTTCTTTATATAGCTCTCTCTATCTCCTAGGAACCTTCTAGAGAGCCTTCTCTCATTTATTACATCCAACTACCATAGTGGGTCTTTATTAATATAGTGGACCTAGTTCATCTTACATTGAATGACCACATTCTCATATATTAAATGACTTCCACTAATAATACATAACCACATTCCAATTGGGTACCTCCCTAGGTACCCCATATTACCTCCCTAGGTATACTAAATTCCATCCCCCTTCACATGTTTCATCCTCGAAACATGAGAAGAAACCATACAATATGATCGGCTAAGCAATGTAGCCAACTGGTACCAAGTATGACCATACATCCATCCCAATGGAAGTCGAACATGATGTCCATTTGCTGCCTTGCCACCTTGATCTTGCTCTGCATCATGCCGAGGTTGCCCTGGAATTTGTTTTGTAGCCTGAGCTCCTCCTGTAATGCTGGTTGTCCTCCATGAACCTCTTGATCGGTTTCCTTTTTGGTGCCCTGCTGGTGCATAAATGTGTTGATGAGCATGCCCTTGCCTTGATGATTGTTGTGTCTCTATATGATGTGGATGGCGATATAAAACAACTGTAGGTATCCGCTCTTTTTTCTTCAAATCTGCAACACTTTGTCCTTTGAGTCAATGACCTCTTTAGGTTCTTGATTATGTCCTTCCTGTAGTTTTGCTTCATCTCCTTCTATAGATTCTGCCTCTAATTCAACTTCAAACTCAACACTAACTTCTTTGCTAGCTTCCATGGGGCCATCTTTCTAACTAAGAGACACATCCTGCAATGTGATTTTCTTTTTCTTGTACCATAACTTCAAAAACTTCTTTTGCACATTAATATGAATGGTACCCACTGATTCTATCCAAGGATATCCCAAAACAATATCCACTTCATCCATATCCATAGCATAAAAATTTGAATGCAACACATATTTATCCATGGTAATCTTCAAATCTTTAAAAATTTGAATATTTTCACCTTCAACCTGTGTGCTTTGAATATTATTTACTGGAACTTGCAATCTATTAACCAACTAAACATTGATAAAATTATGCATGCAACTAGTGTTAATAGAAACAATGACATTTTCTTTATGAATACAACCATGAACCTGTAATATAGATTTGTCACATGAAACTAAACTCTTGGTTCTCTCTGTATCCTTATTTTCTCCATGAGACCACTTGTCTAACAATATTTTTTCAAATTTTCCATTGGAGAGTGTCATCATCTCCTTATAATCAAGCGATTTCCACCAAATGGCAGCATCACCTTGCAATTTGAGATCTACCCAATGGGGCCAATTCTCTTCCCATGATGACTTTCTTTCTTTAATGAATGATTCAATACTAGGGCCATCACATTTTCCTGAAAAATACATCTTGCTATGAAAAACCCCCAAAAATAGAACAATAAGTTACAACAGAAAATTGCGGCTTTTTCCGAAAAAACCCTGAAAAACTTTTGAATTTAAAATGCTCATAACTTTACTTCCCGAACTCCGTTTCGTTTTTTTTTTTTTTGAAATTGGGTACTTTTCCAAGAGGAATTCAAATACACAATTTTGTTTTCCAAATTCAGCTTGTAAAGATTCAGATCTGAACCTGAAGTGCGCCGCCCTCTTTTTCTTCCCTAGAAAAAATTCTGCAAAAAGAGAAAAAAATTATTCCCTTCTTTGGCCAAGGAAAGTGCCCTGCTACCATTTGTTAAGTACCTATACTATATCTGAAGATAAATCTCAAAATAACCAAGAATTTCAACAAGAATAATCCAAACCATTCACCAAAATATTGAACACAAGAAATAGAGACAAAACCCTTGAGGTAGGGTAACACCATGTATTATTCCTTAAGGAAGGAATGCACTCCTTAAGTAATCCTTGCTTGTACCATCAAAATATTCTTCACTATTCTTCATTACATTGCTTACACTTCTTTATATAGCTCTCCCTATCTCCTAGGAACCTTCTAGAGAGCCTTCTCTCATTTATTACATCCAACTACCATAGTGGGTCTTTATTAATATAGTGCACCTAGTTCATCTTACATTGAATGACCACATTCTCATATATTAAATGACTTCCACTAAAAATACATAACCACATTCCAATTGAGTGCCTCCCTAGGTACCCCATATTACCTCCCTAGGTATACTACACTCTTCAAGTGTTAAAAACTTCTTTTACAATCACAAGTCCACTCAAATATCACACCTTTATTTTGCAAGGATGTTATTGGGTGTGAAATATTTGAGAAGCCTTCAATAAACCTTCTATAGTACCCTACAAGTCCCATGAAGGATCTCACCTCTATGAAATTCCTTGGTGTTGGCCATCCTTCAATGACTTTTATCTTCTCTGAGTACATTGCTATTCATTCCTCTGAAATGATATGACCCAAGTAATGAATCTGCCTCTGGTAGAGTGAGAACTTGCTCAAATTTTCATACAACTAATGTTCTCTCAATACTTGCAGCAACATCCTGAAGTGCTACTCATGTTCTTTTCAAACTTAGAGTAAATAAGTGTCATCCAAAAATACAATGACAAACTTTTCTAAGTATTCTCTGAAAATACCATTCTTTAAACACATGAAGACAACTGGTGCATTTGACAACCCAAATGACACTACTGTAAACTCATAATTACCATACCTCTTCCTGAAGGTTGTCTTCTTGATGTCTTCCTCTTTAATTCTTATTTGATGATAGTCTGATCCAAGGTCAATCTTAGATAATATTTTTGCAACCTTCAGCTGGTCAAAGATATCATCTATCCTTGGAAAATGATACTTGTTCTTCATTGATACCCTATTCAACTTCTTGAGGTCAATACAAAGTCTCAATGTTCCATCATTTTTCTTCAAAAATAATACAGGGGCACCCCAAGGTGACACACTTTGGCGTATATACCCTTTCTTCAAAATCTCTTCAAGTTACATTTGCAATTCTTTCAGTTCTGGTGCACTCATCCTATAGGGATTCTTGGATATTGGGGCTGCTCCGGGCATTAGATTGATAGATAAATCAATATCTTTGTTGAGTGGAAACCCCAATATTTCTCTAAATACATATTCAAGCTCATTTAGAAATGCATAATCTTCAATGTTTGACACTTTATCCTTAGTTTCCTCCTCCATATGCACTGCATATAATTGACATCCTTTCTTGAAAAAATTCTTCAGCTGAAAGGATGAAACTTCTCTAATAGTTAAAACCCTTGGAATACCCTGAAATGTCCTCAAGTTCCCTTTCTCATCCAAGCAAGTAAATTCTTTATTGTAACAATCAAGGACAACATGATGCATTTCCAATGAATCCATACCAATTAGGAAATTGTATGATCCCAAAGGTATAATATTCAAATATGATTTTGTACTTAGTCCATTCATGTCCATTGGATATGCCTTAACCATCTCATTAATTTTTCTTTTTTCTCCTGTAGCTAGCTGTACCAACCAAGGTTTCCCAAGCTTGATTTTTGGCTATTGAAATCTTTCTACCATCTTAGGATCTACATAACTATGACTAGCTCCTGAATCAATTAAAATAGCAATGGGTTGATTGTTGATCTTACCTTCCACTTCAATCATATGTGACTGAAACTCATCTTGCTTTTTATCCAAGGCTGCATAGATCGTAGGTACATTCTTTTCCATGTCCTCAACTATATCAACTTGTTGTACATTGTGAACAAACCTCACTTTCTCACCTATGTGAGGGAAATATTTGTACATATGGTCTCCCTCACAACCCCAACACTTCATTGGCTGCCGCCTTGGTATTTTCTCCATTGCTTCTGTCATTTTTGTCTCCCTGGGAGTTGGTTGTCCCTGAAAAATTATTTCTGAAGAATGGTGGCTTGGTCCCCTTCTTCCTCTGCTCCATCTTTCCTTTCTTCTTGTCTTCCCAAGTCTTTTGGTAAGTGGGTCTTCCTCTATGTTTATCATAGAGACACTTGGCTCTCCTTATAGTTTCCTCTAATGTATTGGGATAATCATATTGTATTTTGTCACTGATAAATGATGGCATCCCACTCAGGTACCTCTAAATCTTAACTTGTTCATCCTTGATGAAAGAAACATATTTCAATAGCACTAAGAATCTTCTTTCATATTCATCTATTTTCATACTTTGAAATTTGAGTTCAAATAACTCTTTCATTTTCCTATCATAGTAACATTTGGTTAATATTTCTTTTGAAAATACCTCTTGAACTCCCTCCAAGTAACTTTTCTCTCATCAATGTGTTGCACTTGCACAAACTAGTCCCACAACATTCAGGGATAATTTTAATGATGGAAATTTATATTAAAATGTAGAAACATGGGCTATTCTTACTAGTCCTTAATATGAAAAATGTAAAATGTTTGGCGATACTTTTGTAAAAATATTCAAATTTCTAAGGATTTTATATATTTTCTATAAATTTTTGGTGATTTTTGAGGTAAAATAATTTTTTTCTATGGAATTTGGACGAATCATTTTTAGAAAAGAAAGAAATTGTTGAATCTTTTTTTTGGGAAAAACCATGAAAAATTATCCCATTGGAAAAATTTAACCCCTAAAATCATCTATGACCACATTGATGCTTTTCCGTTAACTTGGTAGATCGAAATTCTCCCTTCTAATTATGAAGAGTAATTATGTAACTGAAAGTACTTCCTCATTCCCAACGGCCATGTCTCTGCATCCTCATCATTTTTATGCTCACCATCAAAAGTAGGAGGCTTAATATTATTCTATTCTCCTTGTAGCTCATCCATCCTAGACCTCTTATTATGCTTCCTGACAGGAGACATGATTGAACAAAAGTGCACTCTCCCAACTAAATGTTTTTAAGAGTGATGATGATGCCTATCAACACTTCTTGTTTTTATTCTCTCATCATGACACATGTGTCTCCTCGATTTTCTTGAATCGATCTCCTTATCCATATTTTTCTCAATTCTATCCAAGCTCTGTAGAAACTTGATGTTGAAGCCATCTTGTTCCTCCTTGGCTTTCATAAGCCTATCATTATCAACTTTATAACTTTGGATGTCCTTTTGCAAAATTTTTATCGTATTCACCAAATTCATGTTTTCTTCCTTGGCTTCTCTATGTCCATTTGAATCTGTACCATCATCACCTAAATTGTCATGCATCCTTCTGACCTCATGTTCATGGCTGTAGGTTCTTTGTGCATCTTTCATGCTTATAATCTATGTGTTGATCCTGTACCGATAAAATTGTTGTTAACTCTGCAAAATGTGCAGGCAACAAGATTTGTTAGACTAAATAATTTTATGAAAACCATAAATACTATGCACATTCTGTTCCATAAGTGTATCAAAATCATTTCTTCTAATTCCTGGTGAATTTAACAACCTAATTCAAAATTTTGGGTGAATATTTAGACTCCTCTGTCAAGGACTTTTGCTCCTCTTTTCTCTCATTTTCTTTCTTTCAAAGATTAAGTGTATACCAATAATGTGTTATACACCTATATTCATCACATACACATGCTCTACACACACAATACCAAGCACACATACAACACACCAATATTTAGAGTGTACAACTTTTATATCGGGCACTAATAATTAGCACGCTAAACTTTTGGGTTCCATGCATCATTATCTAGTGTGCACAAATTTTGTGTTGCGCACCAATATTCCACACAAATTACAACTTTCCTCTATGTCGCACCAACATTCACTACGCACCCTCTCGCACCCAATATTCAATCGACATCTCCAATTCTACTCCACTCAACACCTATATTCTACGTGCATGCATTGCACACCAAAACTACGCACGCACTAATAATTCTTCTATGTTTGGTGCTCATATTCAACGTGCACTCACTGTGCATCACCAATATTCAATGCCCACACCCTACGCACTATTAGTATGCACACACCCATCAATTTTGCATGGTGTCCATATTCACCGCACAGACATTTCACTCCCAATTTATGTGTGCTCCACCAGTTTTATACCCCAGAGTTCCAATATTCAGCGTGCACACTCCACATAATGATATCTTCCATGCACCATAAGTCATGCACCATGCAATGCCAAAATTTAGTACGTACACACTACACACCAATACTTAGTGCACACGAGTCCTTTCTTCACTCAATTGACTTTTCCATATTGTCATATTGCGACCCCATAACCATCATAAGAATCCAAGCCTCATCAACTTCATGTTGATCTCTGGCCCATACAAGTCTAGTGTTGAACCTGAATCTTTGATACCACTTTGTAACGTCTCCACATCAAAAATTTTGAAATCTGATACCACTTTGTAATGTGACCAACCTCCCAGCCGAATCCTATTACCACATTATAAAGTCTCCACTACCGCAAATCGCTAAATGAAGATTTGATATTAAATATTTCTTCCGCGGAAGCAACTCATTGAAACCAACAACGCACACAACTAGCCTTGTGCTACGTGCAACTACGTTTTATTAGTGCATGCAAACCGGTCTCATACCACGCACAACAACTATGTCCTAGTAAATCTGCGTGCTCAACCATCCTTGTTTCGACTGCATCAATTGTCCCTCAACATACATGACATTTATAGCTTCACGCTAGAACCCATGCGATTATTGCTGAAGTTACTTAACAAGATAACGACTATATTAACATAATAAAATCATAATACAACTACGCACACAATCATTCCTATGCTACGGGTGGGGTCTGTCCCATTTGTGTGCATAGATTGATTTCCCTACACACTCGATGATTCAGGACTTGCCTTAGTGTTAGGTAGCTAGAGAGGTAGTAGTGGGGGTTTAGAGGGCCCATAGTGATAATAGTGGAGGCCATTCAATGTAAGGTGGACTAGGTCCACTATATTATTAAATAAGGCCCACTATGGTAATTAGATATAATAAATGGGTAGTTAGATATAATAAATGTAAGAGGA
>JASDQU010371207.1:1717-12677 GCA_032191745.1 Picea mariana | reverse complement strand
TACCTTCTGGGACCAAAGGGTGTTTTTCCTTCATCTGTCAATTTATTCTCTTTTACATCCTCAATGAGGGCCTTCCACTCCCTCTCTAGAATCATCAAAGGATGCTCGTACCTATCATTTTGTTTCAAGTGCTTCCTATATGTTTCTCGCGTATATTTTAAATATTTTCCAGCTGTGACGGTGGCCAAGGTCTTATTAAATGTATCTAGACCAAAAAGGCTTTCTAGATAATCCATCAATTCTTTTTTGAGGTTGGAATTCTAGGAATTCCACCTCTCTGGTATGGTGGGCCCAAAAATCAGCAAAACCTTATTCTCCAAGGCCCTGTAAAAATTGTTGTTCCCTACACGCAAAATGATTATATGATTATTAATTTAAAAATAATAATTTAGAGAACATGAAAAAAATAAAATTTTAAAAATTACCTAGGACTTTAACCTGCTTTAATGGAAGCCCTTCCTCGTTGACCATAAAGGTTCCCTGTACTGGTCACACATATTGCTTTAGGAAAAGAAACCATATAGTTTGTCAAATCATCAACCTCATCTCCATCACCACCTCCAGAGCCTACCTGTGTGGTCGCTTCCTCAGTGTGCATGACGTGGCTCCCACCTAATGGTGTGGAAGGTGGAGATATGAATAGCTGTGTCCTAGCAGCTATACGAGGGCCTGCATTGGGACCCTGTGGTGTCTGTGCAGCAACACTACTACCTATACTATGCATGTCGGTGTTAGCAGGATCCAAAAATATCTATATATGAAATAATTTTTTTTCGCTTAGATAATGTAAAAGTTAAAAATCAAGCTTTCATAATTGATCTTATGACTGTTGGGATAAATATATGCACTATTAATTCCCACATTTAATTATCAATCAGGGCTTGTAAGCTTCAAGGTGCAGGCGCAGGAAACGCAGGATCAAAGACTAGTCTAACCTAATCTAAATCCAACAAAACAATCTTCAAACCCACACTGCCAAAAATTAACACTAAGGATTCATCACTAGGACGTAGGAATAACTTAGTGCTACAAAGGCTTAGATCACAATCTTTCATGCACTCGGGGTGATGTTAATGTGATTAATCGTTAGTAGCTTACTTAAGTTTTCTGTCCTTCAATGATTATTTCCTATAGCGGATCCACACTTAAATGAAATAAAAGAAACAAGAAAACATAAATGAAATTCACGATAGAAACTAACACCTTAGGAAGAATTCCAACGCGGGAAGGCCATGTCTCATGAGTTTTACCTTTTAACTGTTCATTGGTGATTGAAGCTATGTGAGATTAAAGTGCAAGGAATCCAAAGGTACGGGAAATAAAAACTAAGTGCGGGAAACTCAAAATCATCAAACTCAATCAACACCTAAGATTCACTTAGACTCAAAACCAACCTTTTAAATGTATACACCAATCATAAAGAAATAATGAATGAATCAAATGCACAAGAGTAATGGATATTTAATACATTGGGCATCTAGAAGAAATGAATGAGAATGCAAGCTTACTAATTTTCTGCTCTAAAAGACTTGCATACAAATAATAATACCTTTTGAATATAACTAAGTTTTAGGAAGAAAATAATGAATAAAGAGTGATACTTGTTTATTTTCCGCATTCAAAAGATTGTGTATATGATAAGCTCTTAATGAATTAATCAATATCTGAAGCAATAAACAATATTAAAACATAAATGAGATGGAATGGATATATGATTATGTAATGGAATAGATCTAATGCATGATGGTTATATGCATATGAAAGAATGGATTAGATTTGAAACAAAGGGCGAATGTGTGGACATAATTGATGGGTCTGGAAGAGTGTTTGTGGGAAGAATTGCAAGTGGAATATGAAGAGTTGGAGGGTGAACAATACCTTCTACAATTGATCTTTGTGTATGAACTGAATCTAGATGAGTATAGCAGTTGCAAAAGGTATGTGTTTGTTAATGAAAATGGGTGGCAATGAATATGAAAGTTGATCATATAAATATGATCTTGAGGAGTATTATTCCAATCGATTTTTAAAGAAAAGACAAGATGCCCATATGGGAAGAAGGTTTGGAAATGCAACGAAAATGGATTGCACAAAACAAAGTATTGGGAACAATTAATGAAAATAACATATATCTATGGGATTGGTGCAAACAAATGAAGGGTAAAATGAAATCTGAGTTTTAATTAACAAAACTAATGTAAATGAATGAATTGAAATGCATCTAAATTGAATCCGATCAATAATCAAAACCAAAATTGAATTGCATGTAGACAAACAACACAATACTAATCTACAAAATAAATACAGTATGGCAACACTTACCCTCACTGAGGGTCCCTTCCCAAGACGTCAATGCTGCTAAGAAGGACTCAGATCAATCTAGAAGGATGTGCAATGTGGCAACAACAATCAATTCTTCATTGAGATAAAAAAAACTTTGTTTTTACATGGCTAACAACTCCTTAAGGCTTTCTCACAAGAATAAATCTCTCATTTACAAAATATTCATGAAACTAATGAATCTTTCTCACAACCCTATGAGACTTATTTATACATGAAAAATTTATGGAGGAATGGATGAAACCGAATCCCTAAACTCTGAAATCAATTTTTACATTTTTAGGAAAAATCTTCAAAAATTTGGGTTTTACTGCAATTTGGGCAGATTCGAGTTAGGGATCTACCCATATATTTCAACCTTATTCTCATTTTGAAAAAATTCTCACACATTACTCAATTATTCATATTTTAGACAAAACCCATATCTTCGAATTTTTGGATCTGATGTCAGCTGCACGGAAATCGATGTGCAAGTTGGCAGTTTGAGATTTTTGCTAATTTTTGCAGAATCATTCCCCCTGAGCTGGAGGTCCACATGTGTGATCTAGGTGAATTCTTCCACACATGTCTACATGTAAATGTCTCTCTAAAAAAAACCCATGTCCCAGATTTTCCTCTAGAAGCTTTCCAAAATTTCAAATTATTTCTAGTACCAGACTATTGTTGATGCTGGTACCAAATGACTTGGAGCATTCTGGTACTGGATGGTTTTTGGAACATTCTAGTACTGGATGTGTTGAATTGTGAGTACTGGATGATATGGAGTGTGAGTACCAGATGACATGGAGTGTGAGTACCGAATGACTTGTAGAACCTTCTAGTACCAGATGACTTGGAGTACCGGATGAGCGCAATATTGGTACCGAATGAACTGAGTAATGGATGACATGGAGCATGGGTACCAGATGACATGAAGTGTGGGTACCAGATGCTTGTGCAGGTACCGTTTGACTGTAGAACCTTATGGTACCAGATGGCTTGGAGTACCGGATGAGCGCAATATTGGTACCGGACGAGTTGAGTACTTGATGACATGGAGTGTGGGTACCAGATGACATGGAGTTTGGGTACCAGATGACTGTGCAGGTACCGGTTGACTATAGAAAATTCTGGTACTGGATGACTGTAGAACCTTCTGATACTGGATGATTTGGAGTATCGGATGACCTGCAATGCAGGTACTGAAACATGAACAATACTGGTATCAGAACATGGACAATGCATATACCGAAATCTGAATAGTACAAAACATGTTGCTTGGACATAGAAACATAGGATTAAACCATCATTAACAAAACTATTGTATAATCATCCTTTTAATCACTAAAAATATGGAAAATTATGTATTAACCACATAGGATGAATAACAAGAGATAATGGAGGTTTATGGTGTAATTAGCGATATATTATTGATGAAATGTGGGGAGAAGGTGTAATGATGAGTGTATTTGTATGGCATAAAGTATGACAAAACTGGAGCTCAAAAATGACATAAAAATAAAACCACTTGAAATTATGGTTATTACCTTATATGTCTTAAGCCTTGTCATAACTTCTCTGATCCTTTCTTCAACCTCAGGAGTTTGATCTAGAATATCTAACAAGTGAGCTAGTTCCTTGTTTCCTTTATTGCTATTTTTTCTTATTAAAACCATAGGGTCGGGGGATTCATACAAATCCCTTTCGCCGAGCAAATCATCATCAANTAATGATGAGTGTATTTGTATGGCATAAAGTATGACAAAACTGGAGCTCAAAAATGACATAAAAATAAAACCACTTGAAATTATGGTTATTACCTTATATGTCTTAAGCCTTTTCATAACTTCTCTGATCCTTTCTTCAACCTCAGGAGTTTGATCTAGAATATCTAACAAGTGAGCTAGTTCCTTGTTTCCTTTATTGCTATTTTTTCTTATTAAAACCATAGGGTCGGGGGATTCATACAAATCCCTTTCGCCGAGCAAATCATCATCAACATCATGTCCTACCGACTACATATTCGACAAAATAAATGATAATTCAGTTATGTAAACAAATAAAATAATTGATTGCCACAGAAATAAAATGCACATTAATGCAATTCGAAAATTGTTGTTCATTTACTTGTTCTAAGGCCGCTTTTGATTTACCACGATCATCCTGCCACATTACAGTAAAATTAGAACCGTGACCATTATCATGAGAAATAAATTCAAATTTATGAGAAATTCAAATGTTGATAACAAAAATAGGACACATTGAGTACTAAACAAAACGAAGCTTTACAAATGGATTAACACTGTAAAGAACATAATGAAAATCATAAAATCTGAGATTCATTGCTTACAGGTTGGGTAAATTAGTATATGTACCATCCCCATAATAGAAACATCTATATCTATTCGATTCAAATTGTAATCAATCAATAACTCTTCCCATGCAACTATTGATTTTATTGCACATATGAATACACGGTTTCCTTCACGCCCCTCAAATACGCAATTGGGTCACTTATTTGTGGTTGTGGGTCGTGTACTTTTTAAAAACCCTGCAATATTCCCCGTTTCTTTTGTCCTTCCGTCAATGTAGATAATTTCTCATTTATTTTGATCATTGTCTTTTAGCTGTATATAATTTGCAACCAAGCCATATCTTCACACACTTTTTTTATATTGGACTATTGATATCTAATATTTTTAGATATGACAGGGTCCGACGTACTTCATCAATTCGGTTAATCCTTCGTAACAAACCTTTATGCCATCCATGGAAAATAGCCCCAAACCATGTAATGACGATGGAGCAATCCGGTATATCCTTTCATTTACCAAAAAATCAATGTTTATTTTAGGAAGATCCTTGGGTACTCATAGTTTCACTATATGTTTGTAACTCAAGGGCACCTTGATGTCTTCTATGCTCTCATGATCATAAGAACATGATCCCCCTTTCGCAAGAAAAAATTCCATGCGTCTATGGAATTTTCTTCTGATCTTCTCACCTCTAGTTGATCTCCGCCTGTTAGACCTACTAGATGTCTCACTTTCCTCTATTCTACATGAACTTCCCTCACTCAATGAAGATAGATCTGACAAATACCTATTTTCTTGTACGTCCTATAAAACCATTAATGACAGAAACAATCAGTTAATCAAGATGTAACAATAGTTCATTACTAGTATCCTATTAGTATCACAGTAAGCTCATAATGATTACCATAGTGTTACTCTTTCACAATTGTATTATGCTCTATTACTATTGGTATACTATATGGGCATTATAGGGGCATGTTTGGAGTCAAATGACATCAACACCAAGAAAGACAAATAATTTTGAGATATTTTTAGTTTCTTACAAATTCATGTTCCATGATTCTCCCTGTCTAGTTTTTTCCATATTTTTGAGCTTTGGACTTGAAATGGTTAGGGTGGGATAAGGGGCACTCATATCATCTATTTTTTCCAGTGAAAAGTTGACCCAAACTCGATAGGAACTATGCAAAAAAATAGGATTCCACTTCTATGTTGGAATTTTTTCTCATGTAACTTTACCCTAAGAGTTTTTGGACAATTTAAAGACAACCCAAATCATGGTATTTCTGAGCAAAATGAACAAGAAATGTGGAACTTTAACTCACTGAAAAGACTACCCTCGTCGGAAATAGATCAATTTCACGTCTATTTAAAATTTATCAATTTCATGTCTATTTGAAATAGATCAATTTCACGTCTATTTAATAGTATTTAAAATTGAGCTTCTATGTCTATTTCACATGGATGATGTTTATTTGTTATTAGATATATATTATATGGAGAAGAATGACCCTTCTCGGGTTTTAATTGTTCATGTCCTTAAAATATAGGATAACTGTTCCTTCGACAGAAGAACTCTTCTTCTTCCCAACAAGGCTCATGATCTCCCTTGGTCCAAGTTACTACGACTTGACAGTGCACTTCTCCTAAATAAGATGATGCATCTCAACTCAACACTTCTTTAAGACAATATATCCTTCCTCAACCTACCGAAATTACTCCTCCTCTTGAACCTAGGTCAACATAAAAAACCGTCAAGTCACTCCCTCTGACACAAGCATTGGGTGATGTACCTCTAGATTCCCCTTAGACCCACTCTTACCTCATAGGTTGCCTCAACATTAGGGAGAAAGTGAAACTACACTCAAAATTAATTTACACTCGTGAAACCCAACTACATGCCAAGTTAATTCACACCCATAATATCTCAGTGGGAAATTACATCCCATGATGGGTTATAGTTGGGCATTGTACCTCCACCCCTCTCAAAATGACTTGAAATGCAATCACATTCCTTGGGAACTTGTGTCATTCATGAGAGAAACCTTCCTCCCCTATGTTGATCCTTTGTCTTATCCCTTCCAATGTTGTGCTGCCATCGATGGGTTCTCCCTTGAACTAATTGTTATTGTGTTTTTGGCTTTGGTGAACTTGGCTTTGGTCGTCGAACCTATGGGTGGAAACTCATTTCCACTCATTTGGGTCTCGTAAAGAGAAATTACCATGGGGCACTTGGTCATTTGATGGATGAAACACAACACAATTCACTTAGTTAGCCACCCTAGTCCTTCTAACTATTATATACCATTCTCTCTTAGAAGTTGTATGCATGGGGTTGGCTTAGCATTGTGTTGGTCCTCTCCCCTTGGCATAGTTTGTTGGAAATATTTGATTTTATCATATCTCCAATTGGGGATTTTTCTTCACATGTAGTAACTAACCTTCTCTTGGGAAGTATACTAGGTAGATAATATGCAATAATTTATGAGATATGTAGGAACTTGGGGCATGACCTGTATCTTTTCTTTCTATTATAGAAGTACAATAATACTACAATAGTAGTATATTGTGACTTTTCCAGGGTAAACACTCATTGTACCAACGAATGCCATAAAATATTTTCACCTTCTAAGAGATTTTAAAAGAATATGTTCATAGTATACTTAGGGGGGGAGAAAAAAGTAGGGACAAAATCAAAATCATAATTAGAATCAAAATTAGGATAATTGAGTGTCAATGAATGATTTGAACTATCCTCCACCACAGTTTTATAGTTGTAGCAGAGTGTGAAATATTGTACACAATTTTTTGTAGTCACGTTAATCTTGGTACAACCACATGCTTCGAGTAATTGAGATATTTATGTTTGACATTCTTAAATAGAAATGAAAGTTGTGTCCATAAACCTCAGATATAGAAAACCTTCGAGACATCATATTTGAGTTAATTCCTACTTAGTTGTTAGTCATGCATTCTTACCATGAAATGAAGGGAGGTATTGGGAGGATAGGAGGAACCACCTAGGCGGAACTTGGCCATTGAAGGGATGGTTATGTTTGTATATTTTATCAAGAGTAGGTGTAACTGATGGATTAATGTAGTAGGAAATTCACTTTAGGTTATGGGCCAGTGCTTAGATACTAATGAAAGGGGGATTAATCTACCCCATTACCAAAATTTTAAAGTTTCTACTATAGAATTAGGTTTTCTTGTGCTCTTGTTGGCTCGGCATAGGCAATGCAAATAGAGAATAAGAAGAATTGGGCCCTCAGTCTAGCCTAAAATTTTCATCCAATTTTTTATTGTCATCCTTTTTTAAGTTTATTCACTTAAAGTTAGGGAGAATAGTGTGAAGCATGGATAGGGTTTCTTCTTGGTAGCCATGATACTACATGACAATGCTATAAAAAATATAAAAAATGAGAATACAGAGAAGGAAATTCAACAACTTACCATTCTCTTCGCCCTACGTTTCCCTCAAGTTCTCTCTCCTTGTACCCTTTGCGAGCTGTGTCTCCTTCCTAAACCTTCCCTCGAGCTCTCTCTCCCGGCCGGTGCCCTCCGTGAGTTCTCTCTCTTGGCAGGTTCCCTCCACGATCTCTCTCCCTCGGTGCCCTCTGCAAGCTCTCTCTAACCCTACAACTTATGAGTTCTCTCCCAGTGCCCTTCGCGAGCTCTCTCTAACCCTGAATCTTGTGATCTCTCTCCCGGTGCCCTCTGCATGCTCTCTCTAACCGTGAGATCTCTCTCTCTCTCTGCTTGTGAATGGGCGCGAGTTCATGAATACATTTTTGTTCTAATTTCTGTTCATGAATGAATAGATATGTTTTCACTACAAAATGGTCCAAAAAATGCCTATTACTTGAAATGATACATTGTCCGAACACACTGCTTTAAGTTTTGGGATACATTAATGTTTTATATTTATATATGAATAAAAAACACTATAGTCACATGAAAATTAAACCTAACACTGATCTACTAGCTAAAATCAACAATATGGTTACATGCATCTATTGAGTTAAGTTTGTGCTAGTATATATCTGCATAACGGTTTATTGAATTATTTTTGGAAAGAATTATATAAAGTGATTCCATATTCCTTACATGCTTCATTACATTTCACTTTTTCAAGAAATAGCATGGATAAATATTTGTCATAGCATTGGAAAAATATCCATGGTAAATATGTCATTTTGAATTTCAGAGCACAATATAGTCCTAAAGAAAAGAAAGATTGTAGTTTTGGTCCATGGTAAATGAYTTGAAATGTTGAACATTTTGTATCTTTAAATTCAAAGGAATGTTCTCTGTTTCTTGCATTTAAAAAGGAAGSCATGCTTAAGGTTGTTTATCGATCATTGATGATTGGGTGATAAGTAATGATGCAATTGCAAAACATATGAACCACAACTTGTTGCATTTCGACATTAAAATTTACTCGCATTATCGTTCGATTTGAACACATACTCTCTTTGTGTATATTAGATGATGATTGTGAACATAAAAAGAATAAATATGAATGCTATAGGGATGTAAACGTTTTATCTAATTTTAAGCACTTAATGTTAAGAATGCAAGTTATGGTGGATATTACGATGATGAACATTTTGTTGGGATAAATCCTTATTCATTTTTAGGCTTCCAACATTTTCTGACATCTATAAATAATGGTAGGGAGTTTTCGTTAAGCATATAAAATTGCGGCTTGGGAGAAATACATGCAGGGATACATGAGAGTTCAAGAGGCTTCAACTTTTTTCTTGCCTTATTGGAAGTCCTTGTAACCCCTGCTAGCACCCATTAGAGTAGAATTGCATTAAACAACACATGAACCCATACATTACTTCCACATACCCTTGGGTATATCAAAGGTCCCACGGGAAACTTGAAACAAACCATTCAACCAATGGATTGTTATAGTGCACTATAAATAACATTCGGGAAAATTACTCTTTCATACCGTGGGAGTTCAAGTATTCATGTGTATTATAGAGTTGTAGAAAAAGGAACACCTTTTAATGGAATCCATATTTTCCTTTTTTCTATCTTTCCTATAATATCTTTTGTTTACAATAATAACTTTCCATGTGATGCAATATGAACATTTAAAATTCCAAGCATTATCCAACATCATCTTCTCTTATTTCCTTGAATCAATCCTCTAGAGAAGTTAAATATGATTCAACACTGGCCCTTATCCACACCCTTCCTCATTTACAATGATACGACTTACTTTGACCATTCAGGATCCCCTCCTTAAGTTAGTGACCCTAGCATAGGAGTGCAAAGGCAAGACAACTGAGGTGAAAGTGGGCGTTTTTTTTTTTCCATATCCTTAGGTTTTCCCCTTGGAGAGTTTGGGACCTTTCCTCTAGGGAGAATTCAAGAGATAGTACATCTATTGCCTATATCCTACCTAAGAATGAGAGTTCATTTTGCAAACCATAGAACCTATCTAATCTAGATTTCACTATTCCTTTTCCATGTCACATATTTCACTATGTGAACCATCCCCCATAATATAGGATCTTCTTCTTCTATTTAGGATCAAATATTTGTAGAGAATCCTTGCACCTACACCAATCCTATGTTTTGATCCCTGTATCAACGAAACTATAACCATCCTCTCTATCACCACACCATTCAACCATTTTGAATTACCCCACTAGAATACATTTAGCATATGATAGTGAGGAGGCAAGCCAATCCTGAAGAACAGACTAATCAATATAGGATTTCGGTGCATAAACTGAGAAAAGGACAACTACCTTATACTTCAACATTAGAGTTACCCAAAAAAATTATTGTAAGGGTCCAATCATTAATCTAACAACAAACTCTAAAGAAAGTGGGAAATGGGGAAAATAACACCAGCTCCTCTCTTGATCATGATTCATAAATCAAAATGGATCATTCCAAGAGTAGTTCACGCAACTTCTTAATTCCAAAACAACAAATTTCACCTCTTAAAGAAATACCACATCTATCTTGGCATCATTAAAAACTCCTCTCGTGAATTATTTTCAACTATGGATAGTCATCTCTCTCTCATTCCACAAGAATAAGAACAACTTCATTTTAGAGGAACTCACCTCAACAAACTGTCAAACCTCTTGTTAAATTCAAATTCATCCAACATAAAGTTTTGTCGATTTGATCCTTGCAATTCTTGTATCTCATTATTTTGTACCAAAAATAGATGTATATTTAATAAAAAATCACTATGTTGATCTATATTATCTCTTTTGTCTTTGTTGTCTCTATGTTTCTTTCTTTGTTTGAGTTTCTACAATGCACTATGCTCAATGCATTTAAGTGGCATA
>JASDQU010371206.1:61992-75985 GCA_032191745.1 Picea mariana | reverse complement strand
AACAATGTTTATTAACTTTTGTAATAACGCTAATTAATTTTTCACTTTTTTTTGCAAACATAAATTAATTTCGGTTTCTGATGAATAGAAATTAGTTATATATGTTTGTGTTTTATAATTTAAATTTTCTTTATGTATATTATATGTGCTTAAAAGGAATTTTATGTGAATCATATACGATGACGACGATCACAATAGCAACAACTAGAAGAAAAACAATTTAATTCACAAACTATATATGCAAACCTCCACAATTAAATTTTGTGGAGGTTTTGCCTTGCAGAGGAAAAAATAGAGGTCACCCTTCAATGTCTCTCATAATTCAATGCATGGACTCGATCCTTTTCCACTTCCTCAATGCTCTACCTCACATCTCCTCCTATGTGGGCCACTAAACTTTCTCCAAGATACTGTCCTCATCTTTCTTGTATCCATAGTATGAACTCACATCAATGTTCTTGTAAATCACACACCTACACGTCCTCTTCTTTGTCTCAAGGGGGCTCATCAAATAACTATTTGAGGATAGGGAGGAATTTAGTAGCCTCAAAGTAATCTGTAATTGGGGCCCTTGCTGGTGGCACTGGGAACATCAACTTCGTTCCCTTTCAAGTCTGTAATCTTGGCCCCAAATTTTGAATAATTAAGATTGCCAAGCTCTATGATTAGAGCTTCCTAGTGCCCCTTGCCCTAATTAGAAAGAAAGGACCCTGGTGGATGTCTTAATTATAATATTGTGTCAACCTAAGGTCCATATTGTGTATTTAATAGAAGTTAATAAGAACATTTGGAAAAACAATTGGTGATCCATAAGCTTTGTCAACACCCCTTATTTCTAAATACTAAGTATTTCCTGGGCCTTGGCTTGTTCCTCCATGAGATACTCACTCATGTACTTACTGAGAAGCTCATGTTTCTTCTTCTCCGCAACCATGTGCTCAATCGCTTTCTCATTTGGAAGGGGAACATGGGCAACAAACTCTCACTCTCTCTACTATTGGTTTCCCTTGTATTTCTCTCCCATTTCTTCTACCACATCCTCATTTTCGTCAAATAGGACCAACTTAATGGAAATGACCTCCTCACTCTTGATCTTCAACCCGACCTTCCTCTTAATATACTTGATCCTTTGTCACTGCCTTAGCGCTCTGGCCCACATATCCTCCTCTGCGGGCCTCTTGACTTTCTCCAAGAAATCGTTCTCGTCATCCATGTAACCATAATAAACGGCGTCAATTTTCTTGTAAATCTCATACCTAGACCTACTCTTATTTTCCTTGGGGGGATTATATAATAACTCTTTGATGTCAGGGAGGAATTTCATAGCCCCACTTGTACAACCAATCGGTTGTTGTTTATTGTGTTTTTTTAAATCATTTTGATGTTGTTGTTGTTTGATTTATAAAATTTGTAATTAGTATGCTAATGATTTCTCTATTTTTAAATTAAATTTAAGATGTATCACTCATTAGAATTTAGAGTTTTATGAAATCGTTTACAATGGATTGTAATTACAAAAACTTATAGCCATTAACACCATATAATGTTTAATTCTTCTTCAAGGTGAATTGTTTGTTGTCCAACAAGATATAATATGTTGATTGAACATGTTTACAAAGAAAAAATACTCGTATGAAATGTTATTTTCTCATTTATTTTATTGATAACGTTATAATAATTGTTCATAATTAAATTTGTAATTGTTATATTTAAAAAAAAATATTATAATTATAATTATTATATATGAAAACAAAATCATTAATAATAATGAATTTAATTTTTTTTTATAAAAATAAAGTATGAAAATGAAATAATTAATAATAATAATTAATTTTAATATACACAATTTGCTTTAAATGACTTTATGACTTTTTGCTCCACTGCCAACTTTATGAATCTCCTCATAAGGAAATGTAAGTATTGAATTTGGTTAGTGAAAAAATTAATTAATTTGTTAAGGTTAAAAGAATATTAAATTAAATTAATTTTATATTAATATAAAAAATATTAAAAAAAACTCTATAAAGAAAATAAATAAATATCCAGGGCTTAGTTGTCATATTTGATATAATGACTGTAGCATACAACCAACCACTTTATAAAACAATTGTCGAATTAAACAATACATATACATTAGTTCCATTGAAAATCCAAAAATACAATTACTCGATCCATTTTTTCTTATGCCTCGAGGGGGCGTCTAAAGGTAGACCCAATGCAAGGCATTTTTAATGAGCGGTTGGTGGTCTACGAAAGTTATAGTTTATTAACAACTTGTCAACATGAGACAAACTATGTATTGCATGCACAACAACAAATTTGCATGCCTTCCTTTTCATAAAGAACTCTTTTTCATTGGAGTGTTCCTCAAAGAAACAATTTCCACTAAATAATGAAGACCTGCAACTATTTATGAACCCTGCAATGTTTCCATGAGTTTGTGGATGATCGTGGATATATAACATAGTTTTCCTATTAAATTTTCTAGAAGCATAACCATTTATGCACATACTATACATGGAAATGTTATGTTTGTATTTAACAATATTTAAGTAATCAGACCAACTATAAAGAGGACCACAAAATGGCATAAGTGCTACTGACTATTTGGGAGGAATGGATACATGTGAAAGGATAACCAACCTAAGATTTGCAACATATATTTTAGACTTGGCAATCGTATAGCTATTACCACCAAAATAGAATTTGGTTCCAACATCGAGCACAGGCATGGAAGATTACCAAGAGCCATACAAAACTTCGTTGTAATAGGTTTG
The DNA here is from genome assembly GCA_032191745.1 of Picea mariana. NCBI lineage: Eukaryota > Viridiplantae > Streptophyta > Pinopsida > Pinales > Pinaceae > Picea > Picea mariana. The sequence goes on along the minus strand of JASDQU010371206.1, from coordinate 73,208 downwards.
GTATTTACTTTGTGGATGGATAGGAAGAGGGAAGTCATTGCTACCTTCCAACATTTGAACAATCTTTGGTGTGTACTTGGAAATTTTTTCTCTCATCTCATTCAACTTTTTGGATCTCCTAGTACATATATTTTGGGTAGTATTGATATCATACTTTGGTTCACTATAAGAACTCCCCGCTGAATCGACATAAGGAGGGGGGTTGGCCAATTTAGGATGAAACGTAATTGATCTGGCTTCCAACTTTTCAACAAAGGAGCATATGGAAGTGTTCCTATGTGTCTTTTCTATATCACCTATTGGACTCTTGACCATAGTGGGAGGTATTAGACCATCAACTTTGGGTAGTCGCTCATTAATATAATGGGACTATGTGACACGTAGAGGGTTCTTCTTTAACTCTTTACATTTTAAACAACCACATACTATTGGTGTGTCATAAAAGATATCCAATTCACAGTGTAATGGCTTTGATCTAAGATACAAATTACTGGAAGATAACATGTTACAATTGGCAAGGTAAAGCAATTGTCCATTTTCATCAAACATTTGTCCACTGTATCTTTCTCCTTATACGAGCTTGCAACAATTTTTTCACCGATGGCATATCTTGCGCATTCGAACTCGATCTTGAATTATAATCCTATAAAATTGGATGAACAATTATTCAAATGCATGTGCATAAATGACATAAATTCAATAAGATAAATGAATTATAAATAAAATCTAGACTTACTTCAAATGGTGGGGGAGAAGTTGAAAAACTTGCAATGATATGGAATGAGCTGGAATCCAAAGAATTGGCCATTTGATATTATAACTTTTTTTTCCCATGCATTTGAGCGAAAACCATGATCAATACGTGCATGAATTTGATATTAAAAGTTATTGGTGCTTTTATTTGTTTTCTTACGCATTGGTGCATTTGTATATATAGAGCGCACTAGTGCGCTACACTATAAAACACATTGAACTATGACCTCCATTAGAGCATCCGCACATAAAAATATCTGTAAATTTTAATTGCAGAGGTTTACATTTCTATTTTGTTTATAAAATTGGTATCGATGCATTTATATGTATATAGCGCACTAGTGTGGATTAAGCGGCACATAGATTTGACAACAAATTTAATTTTGTAAATGTATAGTTTACTAAGTGTTTTTACATACAAAGTGTGTCGGTGGGATTTGTAGCACATCGGTATGGTATATATAATGAAAAAACACAACAAAAAATGAGCGGGAATTTCATTTTATGAAAAGGATGTGTTTATAAATGAAAACAATATTCTTTATTTCATTTTTTTGGTAGAATTTAGAGGGGAGATTTTTGGAAGAGAGATTTACCACCAAAGACTTTGGAGTGGGTAGATTTTTTTGAAGAGACAAATTTGGAAGGGATCACTGTAGGGAACATACAAATCTGCAGAGGATAAATTTCAGGTATGTAATTTCATTCTACTGATCATATCAATCTTTCCCTATTTGATTCAAACTATTTTCAATGCATGTTAGAAAAAAATAAAAGGGTTTCATAGTTACCTTCAGTATTGGAAGCCCTAGATTTCTTGTTGTTTCTTTTGGTTCTCCTCTCTATATTTTATAAGCATGTTTTTTTTTTTTAAGCAATATATTTTTATAGGTTTTTTCTAGCGGGAAAACCCCCCTATGACTACACCAGGGTTCAGAATGTAGGCAAATCAATTAACCGTCTAAAAATCAAATACTTCTCTAAACTACCCCAAACATACCAAAACTCATATGAAGAAAGCAAGAAAAAGGAGATTGAGTAACTATACCTTGAATCCCATGTTTGGTAATGACCTCCTCGCACTTGGAAGTTCCGCTAATTGCACGCCTCCTCTCAGGGTTGACTTGCTTCCAAAGATTGACAAACATGAAACGACAAGCATGCTATTCCATATACAAATTAGGGTTAGATGTTAGAATGTCAAAACATAAACCAATAAAAGCATTCAGTACACCATGATTTGGGACAGGAAAAGTAATTCTTTTATTAATAACTCAGTGATTATACCTTTACAATCAAATTCGGCTACCACTCCGCGAACCTGGTCTGGGATCCTCTTCACCAAGCTCCAAGTGCACCTTTGTATAAACTTCTCCGCTCAACCTTTTGATATCTTCTTAGGAAGTGAATGGGTTCTGGTGGAGGAAGAATGGGCAAATGAGGGAATGCTGAGGCAATTCTGACAAAAGGGATGTAATAACTTGGGCAAGGAGGGGATGTGAAATCGAGCAGAGTTTCACTGTTCTTATGTCTAGCTATAAAATGAGACCCCGACACCTCCTTTTATATGACAAAAGGATGGTTATTCGGTTGGGTGGCGGGCTATAGCCGGTGGATTAGTTGGGAAACTACCCAATAGACTGTAATCTCAATGAATTCCTTGCAACTTTTTATTTTTTGCAACTTTTGCAAGTATACGCAGGCTGTAGTGGTGCAACCTGCGTATGTACGTGAGTTGTAGTGGTGCAGCAAGTGTATGCACGCGGGAATTAATGGTGTAGAGTGTGTACATCTTCAAAAAAATGGTTTTTTAGGAAGAGCAACTCAACAGTGCTTTGGAAAAAAATGAAAGTAAGGGGGCCAAGGCCATGTATGCATGTGTAGAGCAATTTAGGATTATAACATGTTTATTTTTTTAAGCAATAGATTTTAATATGGTTTATTTCGTTATATATGGGGAATTTGGTATATGTTGCATTGGTACCACTCATTGCATTGAATCTCAAACCCTTTCATTGTTATTTTTTTAATAAAAAAACTTTTATGTGGTACACGGTGCAAGATGTACAGGAAAATCGCATTGGGGTGAATTGTACAACAATATCGTCCCAATGCTCACTATATAGAAAAACACATTGGGGCACATATATATGTCAAACACACTAATTAGTCAGAAATATAAATAATATTTATGTTAGTATCATATATGTATGGGTTAGCAGTGCACAATGACTAATAGTATGCACCGATGCGTATATATGTTTGATGCCCTTGTGCGTTTTGTTTAATGATGCACACCGAAAAATTATATTGTATAAACAATCATAATTTCTATATCTAATGGTTCTTGATTTATTTTTATACAAGACGGTCGAAAAAAGTTCAAGGAAAACATCTTATTGCAGTGAGTGCAATGGTAGCTCATCCCAAAAAGAGAGGGAGGCAAGTCCTTTAAGTTTTATTAAAAATTTGATATAGTTGAAGTTTTTGTAAATTTAAATTAATGATGTGTATCGGTTAATGTGTGTCATGCAAAGAAAAAACTTGAAGAAACTCAATAATATTATTCACAATCTGATTATGAAAGTGTTAAGTACCAGATGTATTATAAATAGCAAAAAACAAAAATATAACAACAATTACGAGTGAAACAACAAAATGTAGAGAACCAAAACACCATAAATGATACCTTTATTGATAGAAAGCAATAGTCACTTTCCTCTTCGAGGGAGAAACCTCTAGCAAAGCAACACTCTATTACAATAATTCTCAAGACAAGACTTTCTCATGCCTCCTATTCTTATTTATAATAATTCTATATTCTAAGGAACATTCTAGAGGAATATCTTTCTAGAAGTGGAAGCTTCTATTAGGTAGTCTTACATTAGAATTGTTCACATTATTATTATTTGGAAGCAGTGAGAGGTGCAGTGAGAGGTGCCACTAAGACTACCTAGTCTTACATTAGGTAGTCTTAGGTAGTGGAAGCAGTGAGAGGTGCCACAATTTTGCCATAATTTTGAACAAACTTGTGATAATAGCCCATTAAACCCAAAAAACCATGCAATATCTTAAGAGTTTTAGGGTGAGGCCAATCCTTCATAGCTTCAATTTTCATAGGATCCACTAGTACACCATCCTTGCTGACAATATGACCCAGGTACTCTACTTTTGAGGTTCCAAAGGCACATTTATATTGTTTGGGGAAAAATTTGTGCTAAGATAGTAGATGGAGAATTTGATCCACATGGGAGAGATGGGATTTCCAAGTTTACTATAGATTAGAATATCATCAAAGTAAAATAAGACAAAATGACGGAGGAAAGGATGAAAGACATGATTCATGAGACATTGGAAAGTGGAGGGAGTATTACACAGGTCAAAGGGCATGACCAAGAACTCATAGTGACCCTCATGATTTATATGTGTAGTCTTGGGAATGTCTTCCTCTTTCATATGTATCTAGTGGTAGCCAAAACATAGATCAATTTTATTAAAGTATTGAGCACCACTCAATTCATCCAATAGGTCATCAATGATAGGAATGGGAAATTTTTCTTTGATGGTGAGTTTGTTGAGGGAGTGAAAGTCTAGACACATGTGCCAAGTTCCTTCTTTCTTGAGTACCATGACCATAGGAGAAGAATAGGGGTCGGTACTAGGATGGATAACACCCACTTCGAGAAATTCTTGAACAATTTTCTCAATTTCATTCTTCTTGGTAAAGGGACAACGATAAGGGAGAACATTGGGAGGAAGGTTTCCTAGGACTAGAGGAATGGAGTGATCATGAATACCAAATGAAGGGGTAAATCCATAGGGAGTGGTAAAAATGGCTTGGTGTTGGGAGATGATAGATTGAAGGTCAGGATGCACAAAGGGTGTCTCAATTGCTTGAATGGAATGGAGTTGGGAAATAATTATTGAATGACCTTTTTTTAGGAGATTTTCCTTTTGATGGGAACGGATGATCTCAAAGGATCTTGATGTGATGCATTGGAATTGAAACTGTTTTCCCTCTTGTTGGAATTGCATGGTTAATTCCTTAAAATCCATGAGGATGGGGCCCATAGTGTGTAACCATTCATCACCGAGTACAATGTCACAGCCACCCATGTTGATAGAAAACATATGAGATTTTAGGTGGTATTGACCAATTTGTAGGCRCRCATTTTCACAATGCCCACCACATTTCATGGAACTGTCATCAGACATCATGATTTGAAAATTKTTGATGACACAGATATAAYAATTGATTTCTTAGGAAATGCAACAGTGAACAAAATTATGGGTGTTTCCACTRTCAACAAGGATWATGAATTTCYTATGCTTAATGTAGCCAATGATCTTGAGGGTTTGGGGAGAGGATAATCCAATGAGGGTGTGTAGTGAAATCAACAGTTAAACTTTTGGTGGATCAATGGGTGGAGTAGTATCATTTTTTAGAGGTATCTCTTCCACAAGGGAAGCTTCAACCTCATTGTCAACAACATCATCAGAAATGGCCATAAAAAGATTTTGTTCCTTACACTTGTGCCTAGGAAAATATGTGTCATCACAATTATAGTAAAGACCCTTGAGTTGGCGTTCAACCATTTATGCTAGAGTTAATTTTTGTATCTTGAGATAGGTGGCATGAGGGGCAGGATTGGTAGGTCAAGGGAAAGGAAGAAAATAGGGATTTTTGTTCTGGGAAAATATAACTCATTGCACTTCTTTGGCGTGTTTAGTAGCTTCCAATCAAGTTTGGGGGAGAGCCATGAGGACGTAGGCACATATTTCATCCTTTAGGCCACTAATAAAATGTTCCCTAAAGAAGGAATATTCCATGCCCTCTATTTTTAATCCAAGTGCTTAAAGGTGGTTATAAAGTATTTCATTGTGCCATACTATTTCAACTTGGTTAAACAACCTAAATAGTGGGTGTTGGTGTCAAAGCGTTTATAAATATTTGCCACAAACTAAGTCTAAGAAACATAACCCTAGTGTGCATTTTTACACCATTGCCACCAGTTCTATCATTTAGGATCCAAATAGAGAACAACATAACAGATTTTGGCTAACTCATTAGTAATGCCATGCAAAGAAAATTAATGTTCCATTTGGGTGACCCAGTCCATGGGATCGGAGCCATCAAATTTATCGACCTCAACTTGGGGAATATGGGGGTCATGATTAAAGGGGTTAGAATGAAAGGCAATAGTATGGGAGGAGTCAACACCATCTACTTGGAAGGTTTTTTCAGGGAGAAGAGGTCTTGGGATCAGTTCGTCAAATGGTTGAGAGTGGCATTGAGGGTGTCAAATTTGTCTTCAAATTGGTTAAATAGACCATCAACTTTGGAAAATTGAGTTTGGATGTGTTCCTCAAAATGATCAAACTAGGTCATGTTCTATTTGATTTTCAATTGCAGTTATTAGGTGCGAGTGGTGACCATGTGGAAATTTGGGGTGCCTGAAATGGGTAGTGGGTCCACTAAAAAAAGTCGAATAAATGATATATATCACTGCGATCAGGGTGACAAGGGAAAACCAATAGGATAGGTGTCAAGTAAGGATATTGATAAGGGAGGGTGGGACCATAGGAAAAAAAGGATTATAATTGATAAGTACCATGGCGAAAAGGTGAATCCAATGGGATAGGTCGAAAATAAGGATGTTGGTATGGGGGTTGGGTCCAAGGAAAAAAGGATTAAAAATGATAGTTACCATGGTGATTAGGGAAAAGATAGGAATCCAATGGGATAAGTCTCGAATAAGGGTGTCGACAGGACCACTATACTCTTTTTTTATTATTCATGCAAAGTTAGACTTTGACCTGAAGAATACTGTAGTGACGAAGTACCCAAATTGTTAACAAGAAAAATTTTGTAGGAATTTTGCAACCAGAATGAAAAGGGCAGGGTAGAATGGCAATAGATCTCGTTTGTTCCTTTGATGTTATGTTTCTTTACCAAGGGTTAGGGATTATAGGGTTCCTATAGACAAAGGTTTTCCTTGTGCTATAGCTCTATGATATACGTGCAGGGTCGAATAGTAGTACTCAACCCAATATCTTAGGGAACCAACTAAGGAGGATCGATCGTACCCTTAGTCGTACTACCCAATTACCTAGGTACTAGAGAGTATCTTCCCGACTATTGTTCTCAATGTCACTATAGAATTCAGATGACCAATCGATTGATTTAGAGTTGGTTTTAGGAGACCTAGGGGACTCTCGATATACCTGATAGTACATGGGAGTGATGGCCATGTACAGATTCTTTAAAATGTGTTACTACTCAAAGGGTACCAATAGGGGTTACAGAGGTTTCCAACAAGGTGAAACATTTGTTTCTAAGTAACCCCGTGAAACCATTTGTATTTCCTGCGTGCAGTCTTACCCACTGTAGTTTTACTCACTAAGCGGAAAATATATGTGCTTTAAAGATGTCGCTAGTACACGTATCTACCTTGGAAAAAAAATTCCCACAATTTTCGTAGAGGAAAGTGTTCTAATACCACTTGTTAGATACCATATGTATTATAAATAGCAAAAAAAAAAAAATATAGCAGCAATTACCAGTGGAACAACAAAATGTAGATAACCAAAACACCAGAAATTATGCCTTTATTGATAGAAAGCAATGTTCACTTGCTTCTTTGAGGGGGCAACCTCCAGCAGAGCAACGCTCTATTACAATATTTCTCAATACAAGACTTTCTCATGTCTCCTACTCTTATTTATACTAATTCTATCTTATAAGGAACATTATAGAGGAAGATCTTTCTAGAAGTGGAAGCTTCTATTAGGTATTTTTACATTAGACTTGCTCACATTATTAAATAGGTCTTATTAACTTATGTCGACCTTTATTACATGTAAAATATATTAGTATACATATGTGAGGGGTTAGGGAGGTTAGGTCCCTAACAAAAATAGCATAAAAGCTTTATGAAAATGTTGCAAAGAGAGGAATTAGGTGGATCGAAAGGTAATCAACATGAATCTTTTCTTTTAATTTTTTCTAAAAATGAATTTCTTAACATTAATCACTAACAAGTTTTAAACACTCGATTTCACATTCTTTTAATATTATGTAGGGAATGGAATCTCATCCTAGGAGGACAAAAATTCTTATGGATGTAAATGATGATGATGACTTGGTCATTAGTTCATTTGGAGTGGAACTTGAATTTAATGAGAGGGGAAAATTGTTTTACAAAGCTTTGAGGGATATAGTGGAAAGAACGTATAAACATATTTTCCACTTACAATACAAAATCAATCCAATGACTTCAAGAATAAGGTTATACATAAACTACAAGAAGCATTTCTGGAGCCATGGTCAATGAGACCCGTGAGACTTGCAACAACAAAAACTTACAATAACAAAAAAATATCATTTAAAAGGTATTATTACTAAACATGTTTTTCTATATTATGTTCCAAAAATTACCAAATTAATTTGTTTTGCTACATTTACTTTCATGTCGATTTAAAGAAGAAATTATTGTGTTTTTTATTTTTCAAGAAGATTATGAAAATTCCAAGTGACGAACGAGGGTATAACCAACACATGTCGATATGGATGTCCAAAAAAGGTACAAGGAGATGGTAAACAAAATGAACATAATTGCATCACAGGAGGAGGCATCCCAACAACAACATGCATCAGAGGTATGTGATCATTCATTTATTATTTTATGTACACCACATTTAATTATCATATGAAATACTAATTTTCAATTTTTTTGTTGTGGAAAAGAAAAAGAAATGGAACCCAATTGACACATAATACAGGACGACAAGGAAGAAAATGGTTGATCACAAAGTTTGTGAGTACTTATGTTTTAAATTTTACTTAAGATTTCATAATTGTTGTGATGTTTATATTTAAATAATTAATTTACACTCATCCATGGGTGTCTTCTAATAGGTGCTAACATACAAAGAATAGTGAACCATAGAATTGATCAACATTGGGTCAAGTGAGGGTTGTGAGTATATGTAGAAGTATCAAGGTTTAATTGAACAATTTGTAAGTAGCTATGTTGTTTAACTTCCCTTGTTTTATAATTAATGGAATAATAAGAAACCTTTATATTAATTATATCGACTATGTTTTGTCATGACATATTAAACATGTACGAAACAAAGTATGGAGAGGAGCCAACATAAGATATTTTGGCACATGACATGAAGCATAGCTTCGAAAKCATGTGTATGGTTTATGAATCACTCACTACTATGGTACACTTTTTGATTTACGCAATTTTGTATATTCTACTATATAAATGTAGATTTGCTCATTACACTTTATTTCTATGTTTATAAATGGAACATGAACATGTGGAACATCAAAAACAGGTCGAGCAAGAAAGCATATGTTTAAATAACCAAAGTACAATATCGCCTACAACTTATCAAGAAATGAGGCATGCACACAACTCGAGCGATGGCAGTAGTTCAAGTGATGAATGACAATCAATATAATTTAATTTTACTGCACGTTGTATGTCTTGGAATATGTTGTGCCAGCACAATACCCTCCCTAATTTCTTCTTTTCATCATTACTCTAAGAGAATAAATTGGGACCCCTATTAATTTTTTGCTACTGGGAAACCTTTTTAGACTCTCTCATGCAGATGTCAAATCCCAAGACTCTCTTCTCACTCTCTAGACTTCACCATTTCAAGAATTTTAAAGAATATTATGGTCTGTCGATACACAGTGTATCCATGAGATTTCTCTTTCATTCACCAATACATTGTGTATAGGAAATCATCCACTTTTCTTCACTAATACATTGTGTATCAGTGAGAATCCATTTTCTCCTGTCGATACACAGTATATCGAAAAACATCTATTTTTTCTCTATCGATGCAAAGAAGCAACTGACACATTGAGTTTTTCTTACAACTTTCTCTTGTATCGGTGGTCAATCTTTCATCAACCATTGATACATCGGTGATAATCATTATGCGACTGTCGATACATCATAACTCTTCTTCTTTCTAGAATTGATATACAACATATTCATTTATTCCCCCATTACCAATGCTTTGTGCTTCACTAGAGTGTAACCTCATAGTGTTTTGACAATCCATCCCTCTTTGTTTGCAAATACACCGACATCGGATCACCTTCTCAATGCCAATACGCCTACACTTCATCTTCTTTCGACCACTGATATATATCGGTGCATATTCTCTATTTCTCTCCGATACATAGTGTATCAACAAGCTTTCCCTTTCTTTTTCCAATACATCATATATCGACGAGCTTCCTCTCTTTCTCTCCAATACATTGTTTATCGATGAGTTTCCATATTCTTTCATGGATATTCCAGCAGGAAGATGTCAACCCCTCATTGACACTGAGAATATCGATAGTGATCTTCCTTTCCTTCCCGACATAGACCATGTTGGCAAGACACTTTCATCTCGAAGCCTCTCTCAAATTCCTCCAATTTAGATCCTTTTAACTGCACCCATTAATCAAGTTCTTTTGGTTTCCAATGATCAATCATTCCATGCCTCACTGGCTAACTGATGATTGACTTCCTATTGTTCTTAATCTACATCATGTTTCAGTCATGATTGAGTTTGTTTGTGTCCTTAACAACTTTCATTATGCATACCATACTAGCATGTATACTTTGTGCCTCTTGAGTTTATGACTAACCATGATCATGAAAATTCCATTAATTGTCATTTGAGTTAATTGTAACATCTACAAGGCTTACACTAGCTTTGAAGTGCACTGCAGAGAAGAATTGGTTCTCTCAGCGCATAAATAGTGTCAAGTGCTCTAAACGTCAGTTGGTTTTTTTCGTGGGAATAAATCTCTCAGCCACTGACATACGACCTCAACTCCAATGGATAGATTAAGTTCCTATACAACACATATAAAATAGGAATTGAAGGAATGGAATTCAGGCAAAGCAATAGGAAGAATGAGACTTGAAATTTCATTAAAAAATTCCTTTTCTCACAATTTGTGGGCGTTGGTCAAAGTGCATTTTCATCCCCGAAATAGGCCATATGTATGATTTACATGATTACAATTCCAACACAACTGAGAGAATCAAAATCCAAGGCCCAAAAGGGTCAGAATGATCATCAAGAATTTCTTTCCCAATCTAGGCTTGTTAGTCATGACATCGATGGAATGTTTGAATGGTATGGTAAGCTATCCCACTGTAAATGTTTCCTCATGCTCTTTTCATAGCAAAAACCACTCATCAATCAGACACCGTATGTATGAGATATGAGTCTGTGAAATCATGTTGCATAGCGTCAAAATCTCCTTCAATAAAGTAATCAATTAACATCCTCCGTTTCATGCCAATTCGCAAAATTGTGTTGGGTAAAATGCTTTTAATGGATTTTTTTTTTAAATTTAAATAGTTTTAATTTAAATTAAATTTGAATTATTTAAATTTAAATTAATTTAAATAAAATGGGGAAATAATTTAATT
>JASDQU010371206.1:19927-30446 GCA_032191745.1 Picea mariana | reverse complement strand
ATTATGAGATTTATGGCTTTGGACATCCTTCTGCAAATTTTTAATGGTCTCTACCATATTCATGTTTTCATCCCTTCCTTCTCCATGTCCATTGGAGTTTGTTTCTTCAATGCCAAAATGGACATCCATCCCTCTGATATCATCTTCCTGGTTGTAAGTCCCCTGTGCATATTCCATTCCTCTGGACTATGTGTTGATCCTGATCTGATATAGTTGTTTTTAACACTGCAAAATGTGCAGCCAACAAAACTTTGTCAAGTTAACGGACTCAACAATATCATGAAAAATATGAATCATTCTGGTTCAATAATATATCAGAATTATTTCTTCTGATTTTCTGAAAAATTGAATGCCCAGATCAATTTTCTGGGTGAATCATTATATTCTACTATCCAAGACCTTTCCAACTCCTGCTTCCATGCTCAATTCTGAGTCTTTAGTGGAAAGTTATGATTATTTGAAAATTGCCCATTAATTTTTTTGTTCACACATCAACTTGGTGCAACTCTGAGTTGTAATTATGAATTTTTGCATCTACTCCATTGGATTTTTCATAGGATCTCAATTAGGTTTCTTCATATACATATTTTGGACAGTCTATCCAAGTTTCACCTTTTTCTGGATTCTGAGCTACTAGTTACAACATGCTGAAGTTCTAGGCCAATTCGTGTTTTTGGTCTGGAATGCTACAGGTACCTTCTTTGCCATATTAAACATTTTTAACATGCCCAGAAATTTAATTCATCTCTAGGACTATCTTCTATGGTCTAATAGCTTTCCATTGACTTCTCCTGTGCCTCATTCTGATTCCGGAGCAGAAAGTTATGGCTCTTTGAAGTTAGTTGGGTCTTTAAAATTTACCCTCCACTGTTTGTGTTGTAACTTTCTCACAAAAGCCCTGTTTGACGAACGATTTACACCATTAGAAATCTCTCTGTGGGCTCTTTTATTTGAGCTAAAGAGACAAAGTGTACCTTGGAGGTATACTCTGTTCTTGTGGTTTTTGAGTAGCTAAAAATGCTCTTAAGGGCCTCAAAAACGCGCTGCAAAAAGATGGCGTTCAAACAATATAAAACGTCGCATAAAATCGTTGGTTTTTTTTTGTTTTTCACCATCCGAGTGACTTCGCGTGCACAAATTTCAACCTGTACACCCATATTTAGAATGCGCAGAAACACCATAAGGTAATTCATGCTCCATGCATCTATAACTATCGTGTATCACTTCTCTGTCGCGCCAATAACTGGTGCACACTACTTTTGTGGCGCGTGTCAATATCCACCGCGCAAAAATTTGGTTCTTGAACTATTACATGTTGTGCATAATTTTTGTGTCGCGCGTTGATATTTTGTGCGCATTTCACTCTATGCGCTACACCATGCCAAATTTTAGTACGTCCCCATCACGCACCAATACTCTACCTGCACCATTAACTAAACTATCGTGCGACAACATATACCCACATTTTGCATGCACCAACAAAATTTCTCTGCGCTCTGCCAATACTGCGCACACCACGCATGCCATTATTATGTGTGTGCACACCGTGCGGCAGTATTACACATGCATCACTCAATCTGCACCGTGCAATGCTAAATTTAGCGCACGCACCCGCATGCCAATATTTCTCTGCACGACGCCAAATTTTAGTGTGCGGGTGCGCACACCAATATTTTTCCGTGCAACGCCAAATTTTAGCGCGCGTACTTGCACACCAATATTTTTTCGCGCGACGCCAAATTTTAGCACGCATACCCGCATACCAATATTTTTCTGCTTGGCGCAAAATTTTAGCGCGCATACCCGCACGCCGACATTTTTCTGCGCGACGACAAAATTTATTGTGCGCACCTGCACACCAACATTTTTCTGCATGGCGCCAAAATTTACCGCGTGCACCAGCACGACAATATTTTTCCGTGCGGCGCCAAAATTTAGCGCACACACCAACACACCAATATTTTTCCACGCAGTGCCCAATTTTTACATATCACAAGCTTTTTACTACACATCATGCATTTTTAGTGTGCCCACCTGCGCACATTCATTTTTATGCAGATCAATTCCTCATGAATTCCACTGCAGAAATTGGGGCTTTTGCTTAAATTTTTCCCAATTTCTACCATAGACATTCTTCAACTATGAAATTTGTTCAATTTCACCTTGATAACACCAGTTCAACCTTTGCAACAACAAATCGTTGTGGTTTGACATTTTTGAAACAAATTTTTCCAAACTCAAGTCACGAATTGAGAATTTTAATTACTATTCTCGCTCCCATTGTCATGGCTTCATTGTAACTTCAAATTCGACCAATTCCAGGTGTGAATTTTCTAGAACAGATATTAAATCAAGAATATCTCACTGCTTGGCCAAATTTCTCAATTTTCTCATGAATTTAACAATGGAAATTGGGGCTTTTCCCAATTCCATGTAATAGCTTCTAATTTTTACCATGGATGCTCTGTAACTGGAAATTTGGCCACTTCAAAATAAATCCTCTGTAAAAATTCGCTTCATCTCAACTTGCTCGGCCCATCCAGGCTCAGTGTTGAAAACTGAAGCTCTAATACCATATTGTAACATCCTTGTCCACCCATGTCGAGCCATGCTACTCTAGAAAATGCTTTTATTCTCTGCTCAACAGACCGTAACATACCCAACATCCAATTGAGCTATGCCACATAAATGTTTCGAACTACATGCAATTAAAACATATACAAATGTGAACAAAAAAATGCATTATGTAAATGCATGGATTCATACTAAAATAACAATAAACATATACATGCAGCATATACAGACAATACCCATAAATATAAAGACAGTTATAAACCACACATTGGATAAACCCATAAAAATAAACACGTAAATGGTAATGCAGCATGTAAATGATCACACAATTGACACTTATCTTGGTAAGAATATCACCAACTACGTGCAAACCTTCCACGAACCTCCCATCCTTAGACCACATTGCTCATCACTCTCAGCAGTGGGTCACCCCCGAGTTAGGACTAAACTCCACTCGGGTAAAGGGATTCCTAACTAGGCTAATGAATCTTAGACAACAGGAAAGACTCCTCAAACTAACAGCCTACAGTCCCTCATTCCCTACATGACTGTCCCACCCCAGGAAGTGTGCCCCTTCTCTGCTCAACAGTCCTTCGGCTACCCCACTTCCTTTCTGGGCTTCAGAAACAGGCTGGACAAGAAGTCTCAGAGCCTTGTAGCTGCAGTTTATCACCTTCGGGAATCAATTCCCAACAATTATTTCACCTTGAGAGATTTCTCACGGGCTTAACAACCTGCTTCTTCAGTCTAGCTCCCAAGCTAACCAGGTACACAAACATGTATGGTTATGGATACCGGTTCAGGTATAGTGACAGGATGGTATGTAGGATAACTCAATGAGTGTGTGAATTTTCATGGAATGAATGACTGAAAAAAATGACTGAATCATCCCTCGGAATGAACAAAGTCTAAACAATATGTATGCATGTCCCCAACTTGACACTTGTCATGTTGGGAGCTACTTTGGACCACTTGTCCCCATCCTTAGAACTTAGGATAAAATAATTTCCTCTACTTTATGATTTAATGAATATTAATATAATATTCATTTTTGGCTTAAGCTCCCTAGATTAGCCCTTTTTCTTAACCTTTATCCGCCCCACCTTCCCAAACTAGTGGAGCTTAGTCCCCCGTACTCTTTTATCGTGGTCGGTCTGTGTGCAGCGATGTATTTTATATTAATGATGATACATATACAAAAATAGGCTCACTGGCCTTTAACATCTAGGCTCTCCGACCTAATCATCACAAAACTGGCTCACCAACCTATAAAACACAACATATACACAAAGGCTCACTGGCCTCAAAATCACGCGCACTTAAGTTGTTGCGCGCGGTATCTTGGAATGTGCACACTTCATCATTTTACTGTGTAGTACATGCACGCACTATGCCATGAAAGGTGCATACAAAAATGATATCAAACAACTCACCATATTACGTACATTTGTATTTATATTTAAAATTGGGTTTGGCCTAGGTGTATTACACCAGGTTCCCTACAATCCCTACACATTCTAGCTTCAATGTGGACAAAAATCTCCATGGATTTTATAGTGGGCCTTCCTAAAGATGGGAACAAGTCCGCCATCATGGTGGTGGTTGATCGCCTCTCCAATTATGCTCATTTTTGTGCATTACCCCATCCTTTCACACCATCACTAGTAGCACAAGTTTTCCTTGATCATATTTTCAAGTTACATGGCATGCCCATCTCTATTGTCTCTCATCAGACCCAACTTTCACCATCACATTTTGGAAAGAGTTGTTTAAATTGCAGGGTACCCAATTGAACATGAGCACAATCTATCACCCCCAGTCTTATGGCCAAACATAAGTGGTTAACAAATGTTTGGAAACCTACTTGCTATGTTTTTTCTTCGAACAATCAACACTAGTGGGTGCAATGGCTCCCCTTGACAGAATGGTGGTATAATACTTCTTATCATACGGCCACTAAAATGACCCCATATGAAGCAGTGTATGTCCAACGCCCACCTACATTCACTACATATATTCTAGGCACATAAAAGGTCCAATATATTGATACAATGCTGCAAGGTTTCACAACCACCCTAGCAGCTCTGAAGGATAACCTCCACATGGCCCAAAATCGCATGAAGCAACAGGCAGACCAACATCATTAAGAAAGGGATTTTTAGGAAGGTGATCAGGTGTTTCTCTGGATCCAACCTTACAAGTGTTAGGGACCTAACCCCTCACATCAGTAGAATAATATATTCCGATGTAATAAAGGTCAATATTAATAAGGCCTAGCAATAAAGAAGATTAATTCCAATGTAAGAAGACCTAATAGAAGCTTCGGCTTCTAGAAGGATCTTCCTCTAGATGGTTCTTTTGATAGACATATTTAGTATAAATAGGAGTCGAGGGTATGAGAACTTTTGTCTTGGATATTATTGTAATAGAGCTCTGCTCCACTGGAGGTTTCCCCCTCGAAGAGGCAAGTGAACATTGCTCTCAGTAATCAAAGTGCTCTTTCTGGTGTTATTATGGTGTCATTTTGGTATTATTGTGGTGTTGTTTTGGTTATATTTTTGTTCATATGCCATTTCTAGCTATTTATTTATGTTCTGCATAATTTTTATATTTGGAATATTACAAGTGGTGTTAGAGCACTTTCCTCGGCAAAAAATTGTGGGTAATTTTTTTTCAGAGTAGAGACGTATTTTGACGTCTTTAAGCTACAAGTATCTGTCGTTACGTGCATAAACCCATGGTCAAGTATTCATACACACAGGAAATACAAGTGGTAATTAAGCGCACATCTATTGGCCACCCTTGTTGGTACCCCTTTGAGTGGTAGCGCATCAGACATCACCTGTATACGGATCGACCTAGATTTCCTAAAGCCCTCTTTAGATAAATCGATCAGCTGCCTGATTTCTATAGTGCCACCGAGAAAAACACTTGGGAAGATACTCTCTAGTACCTGGGTAGTCGAGTAGTATGGCTAAGGGAATGGTCTAGCCTCCATAGTTGGTGCCCTGAGATATTGGGTCGAGTACTACTATTGGACCCCACGCGTATATCAGCGAGCTATAGCACAGGGAAAACCCTTGTCTGTAGAACCTTTGAATACCTAACCTTTGGGGACGAAAACAAAAAATAGAACATACAAGATCTATTTCCGCGCAACTGTGTCTCTTGCATTCGAGTGCCAAATCACTACACATTTCTTCATGATTAAACATTTGGTCATTTTACCACTGCAGTATTTTTCAGATCGGAGTATAATTCCATAGGTGTAAAAAAAAAAAAAAATTGTGTGACCCCACCCGCCCCTTCTCAGTTCCCTCATCATCATGGCCCATACTCGTAGCCAAGACTTGGAAGTTGGCTTCAATACTTTTCACTCTAATTTCATAGATACCCAACAAGAAGTGAGACAACTTAGTGCCAATATTGCCACCATCAATAATCGTTGCCTCAAACAAGATCTCAAACAAGACATTACTACCTAGCTTGAATCTGTCACTACGATGATCTGCACCAAGCTACATATCCCTACGGATGCTTCCTTATCTGACCCACCTTTACATACTAAAGGTGAAACTTCCTCTCATTCCCATAATTTTCAACCCCATCACTTTTAGCGTGACCTACGCCTTCCATGTGTGGATGTGACCAAATTTGATGGCTCGGATCCCACTGGTTGAGTAACTCAAATGGAACATTATTTCTCTTTGTATGACATTACAAATGATTTGGCCAAACTCCGGTATGGTGTTCTGCATCTAGATCAAGAATGTTGGCAATGGTCGCAATTGAGAAAAACTGGCTGCCAAGGGTATGTTGCTTGGACACACTTTGTGGTAGAGCTTTATGAATGCTTTGACACTGACACCAACCATTTAGGCCATTTGAAAAAGTTGAAACAATCTGGAACAATGGAAGACTTCAAATTTTCTTTTGAGCATCCGGATTTTCGTAGAGAGGGTGTGTCTGATGCTTTTTTCTGAGAATGTTTTATTAGTGGCCTCAAGGATGAGATTCATGCCCATGTCCTAATGGCTCGAACTTGGTGTTGGGTGGAGGCTACTAAACGAGCTAAGGAAACACAACAAGTTGTCTCTTCTCGAAATCGAAAACACTCATTTATTCCTCGCACTAAACCAGTAAATCCCACTCCTCGTTCTACTCCACTAAAGATCCAAAAATTGACCAGGGTCGAAATGGCTGAACGCCAACTCAAAGGCCTTTGTTATAATTGTGATGACAAATATTTTCTGGGACACAAGTGTAAGGAAATAAATATTTTTATGGCCATCTCAAAGGATGTTGAGGCTCCCCTTGTGTCTGTGTCACCTGAACCCACTAACATAACCCCTCCCTCAGATCCTTCCGAAGTAGAATCGATCATTTCCCTAAATTCTCTCACTGGCTTCTCTACTCCCCAAACCCTCAAGCTAATTGGTTACATCAAGCATAGGAAGTTCATCATTCTTGTTGATAGTGGAAGCACCCATAATTTTATTCATCGCCGCATTGCCCAAGAAACTAATTGCTATATTTGTGCCGTCAATAATTTCCAAAACATGATTGCCAATGGTGGGTTCATGAAATGTGGAGGGCATTGTGAAAATGTGTGTCTCCAAATTGGTGACTGCCACCTAAAATCTCATATGTTTTCTATCAACATGGGTGGGTGTGACCTTGTGTTGGGTGCAGAATGGCTAAGGACTTTGGGTCCCATTCTCATGGATTTAAAGAATTAACCATGCAATTCGACTAGGAGGGCCAAAAATATAAGTTCTAAGGCATCACCATTGGTTCCCCATAGATCATTAGTTCCCATCGCATGGAAAATCTGCTAAAAAAAAGTCATTCTAGAGTTATTTCCCAACTCCATGCCATACAAGCACATGAGACACCCTCTGTGTTGCACGACCTCCAATCCATCCTCTCTAAACATCAAGTGGTTTTTTCCACTCTCTAGGGACTCCCTCCTTCTCGTGGTGTTCATGATCATTCCATTCCCCTTGTCCTAGGAATCCTTCCTCCCAATATCCATCCCTACCATCACCCCTTTTCCGAAAAAAATGAAATTGAGAAACTGGTTCAAGAACTACTCAATGCAGGTGTTATCCGCCCTAGTATGTGCCCCTACTCTTCTCCTGTGGTCATGGTCCTTAAGAAATAAGGTTCTTGGCACATGTTTCCTGACTTCCGTGCCCTCAACAAACTCACCATTAAAGACAAATTTCCCATTCCTGTCATTGATGACCTCTTGGATGAATTGAGTAGTGCCCAGTTCTTTATTAAACTTGATCTTCATTCTGGCTACCACCAGATCCGTATGAAATAGGCTGACATTCCTAAGAATTCCTTTAGAATTCATGAGGGCCACTATGAGTTTTTGGTCATGCCCTTTGGCTTGTGTAATGCTCCCTCTACTTTCCAAAGCCTCATGAATCATGTCTTTCATCCTTTTATTCGTCATTTTGTCTTAGTTTTCTTTGATGATATCCTCATCTATAGAAAAACCTGGACATACCATCTTGCTCATGTGGATCGAGTTCTCCATTTACTCTCTCAACACCAACTTTTCCTGAAACAATCTAAAGGTGCTTTTAGCACCTTGGAAGTCGAGTACTTGGGTCATCTTGTTGGCAAGGTCAGCGTCAGGGTGGATCCTAAAAATATTGAAGCTATGCAAGATTGGCCTCACCCAAAGATTCCCAAAAACTTGCGTGGATTTATGGGCTTAACAAGTTATTATCGCAAATTTGTTAAGAATTATGGAAAGATTGTGGCACCTCTCACTACACTCCTTAAAAAGAATTCTTTCTCTTGGACTCCAACAGCTGCTCAGGCTTTTCAAACCTTGAAGATGGCCATGTGCACCACTCCAGTCCTGTCCCTTCCTGATTTCACAAAGTTCTTTGTCCTGGAATGTGATGCTTCGGGGAAAGGAATTGGTGTTGTCCTCATGCAAGAGGGTCGCCCTTTGGCCTTTACCAACAAATAATTGTTTGAGTGAAATTTGGGAAAATCAATCTATGAAAAGGAAATGTTGGCTATTTTGCATGTCTTTGATCTTTGGCACCCTTATCTCTTGGGGCAATGCTTCCAAATTAAGACAGATCATCAAAGCCTCAAACACTTTCTGGAACAACGCATTTCCTCCCTAGAGCAACAAAAATGGGTGACTAAGCTCTTTGGATATGATTATGAGATCATTTACAAGAAAGGCAAAGACAATGTGGTTGCCGATGCACTTTCCAGAAAATATGAAGATGAAGGGTCCCTTTTTTCTCTCTCCTTCATTGTACTAGATTGGCTCCAAGCTGTTCACCAGGAATGGCTACACGATCCTAAAAGTTTGCATCTGATACAACAATTGCAGTCCAATTCTCCAGTTTCCCCAGGGTACTCTTGACTCCATGATGAGCTTCGATACAAAGGTCATTTGTATTTAAGTTAACAATCAAAAATTAAATCCACGGTACTTTCTGAGCTTCATGCTACACCCATAGCTACGCACTCTAGGTTTACCAAAACCTATGATAGGGTAAAACGTTTTTTTTTTCTAGGATGGTATGAAACAAGACATTCATAATTTTGTGGTTGAATGTGATATATGTCAAAGCAATAAGGGAGAAACAATCAAATATCCTGGCACACTACAACTGCTTTCGATTCCACCTGCTATTTGGCGGGATATCTCTATGGATTTTATTGTAGGATTACCCAAATCAGCCAATAAATCAGTCATCATGGTGGTAGTTGATCGCCTTTCCAAGTATGCTCATTTATGTGCTCTTCAACACCCATTTACAACATCCATTGTGGCTCAACTTTTCATGGATCAAGTCTTCAAGCTTCATGGCATGCCACATTCTATTGTTTTTGATCGCGACCCAACTTTCAACAACAATTTTTGGCAAGAACTATTCAAGCTTCAAGGCACCCAATTGCATCTCAACATAGCTTATCATCCCCAGACTGATGGTCAAACTGAAGTTGTCAAAAAGTGTTTGGAAACATATTTGCGGTGTTTTTCCTCGAAAAGGAAAAATCAGTGGGCTCAATGGTTACCACTAGCTGAATGGTGGTACAACACTTTGTACCATACAACTACTCGCATGATTCCTTTTGAAGTGGTATATGGAAAAAATCCACCTTCAGTTCTCTCATATTTTCTAGGTGTCTCGAAGGTCCATGCGGTTGACCAAATGCTTAAAACTTGAGAGGCTATTCTCTATAACCTCAAAGAGAATTTGGTCATGTAAGTTTTAAACCTGTGAAGTAAAGCAATGCATATATATTCTCAAGCAATACAGAAATTAATCAATGGCTCATACACAGAATACACAGAGATATTTACCGGAAACCCTCAACCGGGAAAACCTTTCTTATTTCATTATATCGAATTTCACCATTCTCCATACAATATATACAATGTTTTTAGGTATTCCGTAGATACCAAAACCCTAATCCCTTAATCCGGGATTAATTTACAAATCAGCTAAAAATAGCAAAATCCGCTAAAAATAGCAAAAACCGCCCAAAAAAAAAATTTCGGGGCGTTGCCTCGAACCCCATCGGCCCCGGGCTACCGCCCAGTGCCGAACGCTGCACGTACTCGGGGCGCTGCCCCGAACCTCGTCGGCCCCGGGCTACCGCCTGATGCCGAACGCTGCGCGTAACCAGGGGGGGGCATCCCTGCCCCCCCCTGGGACCCCCCTAGGAAGCGCCCGGCGCAACGGCAGAACCCTAGTTTGTACGGACCGTCAGACGCAGTTGTCGTATCTGATGCACCCACACACACACATGCAAAGAATATAACACATACCCAACAGGTCATGGCCCAGAATAACATGAAGCAACAAGCAGATCAAGGTCGCTCTGAACGTCAATTTGCAGAAGGTGATTAGTTGTTTCTTCGACTGCAACCTTACAAGCAAAATTCCCTCAAGGT
>JASDQU010371205.1:147950-168960 GCA_032191745.1 Picea mariana | reverse complement strand
ATTGTTTCTACTTTAAGAAATTGAATAATGACATATTCATTATTTTAGTATTGTATGTTGACGATATGATTTTAGCAAGAAAAATCATAACTGATATCAACATGTTAAAGGATCAGATGGCTAGGATGTTCGATATGAAAGATCTAGGAGCAACAAGGAAGATTTTGGGTGATGTAGGAGCATCATTGGCAAGCGCACAGAGGCAGGACCACTCAACACGTGAGAGTTATTCCAGAAATTCAATGTTGACAATTGCATCCAATTTTGAAATATGCCTTCACTCAGTGCCAAAATTTACCTTTGGAGGCACGCTTGAACCAATGCCAAATTTTACCCTTTGAGGCAAGCTTTGAAATCGTAAACAGAGCAGGAGTTCCACTACGGCTCTGGAATGTGACTGCACTAAGATAGCATAGGATGAATTTTAGAGTAGGCAAGTAGCCAGGGGAAACCCTAGGAATATTTTTGAGTTAAGTAGAAGTTTTTACGCCTAGTTGGAGAGAGTTGTAATATATAGAGAAATTAGCTGTAAGAGAGAACTGCGAGTTAGTAGGAGATATCATTTTTTTGAGCTACTATAATTTTGAATGTATTATGTATCCATTGGGCACCTATGAATATAACAGAAGGAAAATTGATCCAAATGTATGGTGTGTGGACTGTGTGTGTTTTCCTGTCATTTTTGTTTTCATGAACAAGTGGATGGAACTGTGAGTTTTTCCAGTTTCAATTGTTTCTCTTCATTGGAATCTCTAGAAGGTGTGCATCGAGCTAGAGAGGAACGTAAGGAAATAAGGAGGAATTTCTCAGTGAGATATACCGTGGATATGAGTTATCGAAATCCCTCAGATGCAAGGAGTGCACAGGAAATCAAAGTCTGAACTAGACAAAGCTTATGAGGAACAACACTTCAGAAAGTGTTATCGAGATCCAAGAACTCATTCCCTGGAAGAAGCGAAGACCGAGTCTTCGAAGACTTAGAAAATCTTCTAAGTCTAAAGCAAGTAAAAGATCAGGAGGAAGAATGCCATCGAGCATTGGATCGCGGTGGAGAATCTTGCAGACCATTCGATTTGAGGTAGGAGCGCAGACTTTAACACTGTGTAGATACAAGAGGGGATATCACGAAGATATGAATGGACAGTGGAGAGTCCTTGAGGAGAAACATCGAAACCCCACAAGTCGTTGCATAAGGTGGAGCTGCAAGGAGGTTAGCGGCGAGGCTTCTTGACGTCCAAAGCTCAAGAGGAATAGTGACCATCGATCTCAGATAGATCTTGACCGTCGGTCCATTTCGTGAACTTGGGTATCGCGAGCTGGGAGGCAGAGTTCTTTGCACTTCAAAAACCTGAGTTGAGAGATCGCGAAATAGTGAGGTCAATCCATTTCGCGAACTCAGGTATCGCGATATGGGAGGCGGAGTTCTTTGCGCTTCAAAACCCCAAGTCGCGATATCTCGATTCGACCTGAGTCTTCGATCACAGGCAGATCTGGACCATTGGACCATGTCACAATTTCGGGTATCGCAAGTTGGGAGGACAAAAGTCCTTGTCTCCCAAACCCCGAATCGTGAAATAGTGAAATAGCGATGCCAGACGTGGACCGTAGATCCTAGGGATTATTGTGAGCTATTGATCGAACATCAAGAAATTTTAGCATTTCGGCAACCAGGGATTCCCGAATCATGATTCAAGAAAGGCAGGAAGGATAAGGGTGTGGTCATGGCTCTTGGTCGTGTATTGTGGGAGCTCGTGCTTGGCACTTGGAAAAGTCAACTGAGTATTTGTGGGGGGGACCTGTGTGTTTGTTCGAAGGGTTCCAGTTTGGAACCAGAAGAGCCATTTCAGCTCTGGAACCAGAAGATCTTGACCGGGAGGTCGTGCAGCCCTTAAGAGGGATAGGGGGTCTGCATCAGGTGGTATCAGAGCATAAGTTTTTTGTCTGTAGACTCCAGGAAAAGGAGGAAAAGAAGGAGACAAAGAACTAAGAGTTGTACTCTGTGTGTGATAGATAGTCGACATAATGCCGCTAAGAATATGAGAGCGGCCTTTAGCCAACCGTGTTGTAGAAAGGAAGATGTGAGAGCTTCATGCCCGATTGGAAACAATGGAAGCAACACAGAGAAGAGCACCTGACATTGGGGATGTCAGTGATGTGGAAAGTGAAGAGGTTGAGTTTGAAGAAGCTGCAGGAGAGGATGTTGCAGAAGAACATTTGTTGAGAGAAGTTGCCAAATTGAGAGGCAGAGCTAAGATAGAGGTCCCCATGTATAAGGGAAATCTAGATGTTGAAGAACCATTGGACTGGATAAGGTCCATGGAAAAACACTTCGACTATGAAGATGTCGATGAGGAGAAGAAGGTGAAGCAGGCAGTCACCAGGCTAAAAGGGCATGCAACACTGTGGTGGGACAAACCGCAGGCTGAGAAGAGAAGTAAAGGCAAACAGAGGATAAAGAGTTGGTACATGATGGTAGCCAAACTGAAGGCTAAGTTCATACCCAAATACTACCAGATCAATATGTTTAGGAAGCTACAAAACATGAGATAGAAAGGGATGACAGTCAATGAGTACACCGAGGAGTTCTATCGGTTGAACATCAGAACTGGACAAAGCGAGAGAGACGAAGAAAGAGTCACTAGATATATAAATTGCTTGAGATATGAAATCCAGGACGAGCTTAGCATGATGTTAGTGAGGACTGTGGAAGATGCTTATCAGTTTGTGCTGAAGGCAGAGGAGAAGATGGACAAAAAACAAAACCAGCGAGAAAGAGGTAAAGGCTCGGTCCCAAGAAAAAGAAAGGGATTTAACTGTGATAGAGCACATCATTCCAAGGACGAGGATGAAAAACCACACAATCACTCAAAATGTGGAGGAAGTTCAAGAGGAAGACATAATGGTGGAAGAAACTCTTCTAGAGGAAGAAGTCGAGGAGGAGTAAGGTGCTATAACTATGGAAGGATAGGGCACATGTCTTGGGAATGTCTCGAGAAGAAGAAGGAAGGAGGAGAAGCTCACATTTCAGAATAGCGACGAAGATATGTTGAAGCAGAAGGAGCATAGGATGGAGAATCCCTAATGTTGAGAAAAGTTCTCTTAAAACTAGAGGCAGAAATTGAAAAGCCAGTGCAGAGAAACAATCTCTTTAGGACAGCTTGCAAGACTAAGGACAAAGTATGCAAGGTGATAATTGACAATGGGAGTACTGACAACCTAGTATCCACAGAGATGGTGGAGAAATTGGAGCTAATGACAACTGCACATCCAAGGCCATACAAAGTCTCATGGCTGCAAAAAGGACACCAGGTAATGATCACTAAACAATGCCTGGCTAAAATTAAAATAAGAGGATATAAAGATGAAATCCCATGTGATGTAATCCCCATGGACGTGTGCCACATTTTTTTGGGAAGACCATGGAATTTTGACAGAAATGTCATTCACGATGGAAGGAAGAATACATATACATTGGAGAAGAATGGTAGGACGCATATGTTGCTGCCAATGGAGGAGAAGAGAGTGAAAGAGGAAGCTAGCGCAAGCATACTTCTCATGAGTGGGAAGGAACTCCTGAAAGAAGTCAAGGAAGAACAAGAGATGAAATTCGATGTGGTGAGGAAGCCAAAAGCCCTCATTATGAGTACATCAATGGATGATTTACCTAAAAAAGTTCAGGAGCTACTTGATAATTTTGTTGATATAGTGGTGGATGAGCTGCCGAACTGATTGTCGCCCATCAAGAGTATCAGTCATCATATCGACTTGATACCAGGAGCAAGCCTGCCAAACAAAGCAGCGTACATATTAACACCTCAAGAGAATGAGGAGGTGAGGAACCAAGTCCAAGAGTTGATAAAGATGGAGGATGGAGAATGTGCACAGATTTGAGAGCCATCAACAAGATCACCATCAAGTACAGATTTCCTTTACCAAGAACAGATGACGTAATGGATTTCTTAAGTGGAGCAAAATTATTTTCCAAGATAGATCTGAAAAGTGGATATCACTAGATCAGGATGAGAGAAGGTGATGAATGGAAAACAACCTTTAAGATGAATGAAGGTCTGTATGAATGGCTGGTTATGCCATTTGGCTTAACGAATGACCTGAGCACTTTTATGAGGCTAATGAATGAAATTCTAAAAGATTTCATTGTTAAGTTCCTAATTGTATATCTAGATGATATACTAATTTTTAGCAAGACTAAAGAGGATCATTTGAGGCACCTAACGCTAGTGATGAGGAGGCTACAGCAGGAGAAGTTGTTGATCAATCTGAAGAAGTCCTATTTTATGAAGACAGATCTCATTTACTTGGGTTTTGTGATATCTTTGAATGAATTAAAGATGG
Source organism: Picea mariana (assembly GCA_032191745.1). NCBI lineage: Eukaryota > Viridiplantae > Streptophyta > Pinopsida > Pinales > Pinaceae > Picea > Picea mariana. Next base: position 164,607 of record JASDQU010371205.1, on the reverse strand, counting down.
ATCCAGAAAAGGTGAAAGCAATCAAGTTTTAGCACATCTCAAGAAGGACAGGTTCCCTAGGGGAACATACAACAAGTTGAAGATGAAAAAGATAGGACCCTGTAAAATCTTGAGGAAGTTTGATGCAAACGCCTATGAGATTGAGCTATCAGATGGGGTGGGCATTTTTCCCATATTCAATGTCTTAGACCTGTAACCTTATAAGAAAGACGACATAGAAGGATTAGAAGATCAAGGAAAGATTCAGCGGGAGAAGCAGATCCCTGTGGTAGAGAAGCTACAGATGGAGAAGATTCTGGATCAGAGGATTGGCAAGAATACCAGGAGGAAGAATTATTTTGAGTATCTGGTAAAATGGAAGGGATGCCCAATAGAAGATGCCAGTTGGGAAAACGAAGCTGCTATCTAGAAGCATGGAAAGTCAGTAGAGGAGATCACGGACAAGAGTCCATGAATTTTTTTCAAGGGGAGTATGATGTAGGAGCATCGTTGGCAAGCGCACAAAGGCAGGACCACTCAACACGTGAGAGTTCTTCCAAAAATTCAACATTGACAGTCGCAACTGATTTCAAAATCTTCCTTCACTCAGTGCCATAATTTACCTTTGGAGGCACGCTTGAACCAGTGCCGAATTTTACCCTTTGAGGCAAGCTTTGAAATCGTAAACAGAGCAGGAGTTTCCACTACGGCTCTGAAATGCGACTGCATTAAGTTAGCGTAGGATGAATTTTAGAGTAGGCAAGTAGACAGGGGAAACCCTAGGAATCTTTTTGAGTTAAGTAGAAGTTTGTACGCCCAGTTGGAAAGAGTTGTAATACAGAGAGAAATTAGCTGTAAGAGAGAACTATGAGTTAGCAGGAGATCTCAGTTTTTTGAGCTACTGTAATTTTGAATGTATTATGTAGCCATTGGGCACTTGTGAATATAACAGAAGGAAAATTGATCCAAATATATGGTGTGTGGATTGTGTGTGTTTTCCTGTCATTTCTGTTTTCATGAACAAGTGGATGGAACTGTGAGTTTTTCCAGTTTCAATTGTTTCTCTTCATTGGAAGCTCTGCAAGGTGTGCATCGAGCCAAAGAGGAACGTAAGGAAATCAGGAGGAATTTCTCAGCGAGAAATACCATGGATCTGAGTTATCGAAATCCCTCAAACGCAAGGAGTGCATGGGAAATTGAAGTCTGAACCAGACAAAACTCATGAGGAACAACACTTCAGAAAGTGTTATCGAGATCTAGGAACTCATTCCCTAGAAGAAGCAAAGACTGAGTCTTCGAAGACTTAGAAAATCTTCTAAGTCTGAAGCGAGTAAAATATCAGGAGGAACAATGCCATCGAGCGTTGGATCATGGTGGAGAATCCCGTGGATCATCCGATTTGAGCTAGGAGCGTAGGCTTTAACACTGCATAGATCCAAGAGGGGAGATAGTGAAGATCTGAATGGACGATGGAGAGTCCTTGAGGAGAAACGTCGAAATCCCACAAGTCGTTGGATAAGGTGGAGCTGTAAGGAGGTTAGCAGTGAGGCTTCTTGACATCCAAAGCTCAAGAGGAATAGTGACCATCGATCTCAGATAGATTTGAACCATCGGCCCATTTCGTGAACTTGGGTATCGCGAGCTGGGAGGCGGAATTCTTTGTGCTTCAAAACCATGAGTCACAAGATCGTGATTCGACCTAAACCATCGATCATAGGAAGATTTGGACTGTTGGCCCACATCATGATTTCAGGTATCGCAAGTTGGGAGGACAAGGGTCCTTGTCACCCAAACCCCGAATCGTGAAATTCTGAAATAACGAGGCCGAATGTGGACCGTAGATCCCAGGGATTATTGTGAGCCGTTGATTGAATGCCAAGACATTTCATCATTTTTGCAACCGGGGATTCTTGAATCATGATTCACGAAAGGTAGGAAGGATAAGGGTGCGGTCACTTCTCTTGGTCATGTACTGTGGGAGCTCACGCTTGGCACTTGGAAAAGTCAACTGAGTATTTGTGGGGGGGACCTATGTGTTCGTTTGAAGCGTTCTAGTTTGGAACCAGAAGAGACATTTCAGCTCCGAAACTAGAAGATCCTGACTGGGAGGTCACGCAGCCCTTAAGAGGGATAAGGGGTCTACATCATTGGGCATGGAGATATTCAGAGATAGGAGGAATGGTAATATTTGGTTGTCACAACAGAATTATGTCGAGATGATACTTTTGAGGTTTGGTATGAATGATGTGAAACTAGTTTTAGTCCCTTTGGCTTCCCATTTTAATCTTACTTCACGTTTATGTCCTAGTACAAAAGAAGAAAAGGAATATATGTCTCAAATACCATATGCTAATGCAGTAGGAAGTCTAATGTATGTGATGGTTAGTACAAGGCTAAACATTTCACATGCAGTTGGGGTTGTTAGCAAGTATATGGAAAATCGAGGTAAAGAGCATTGGGCATCAGTGAAATGGGTGCTTCAGTATATGAGGGGCATAAGTGATTATTGTATCACCTATAACAGTGGTTTTGAATTAGTATGTGGATATGTTGATTCTGATTTTGTAGGTGATTTGGATAAGAGAAGGTCGACTTCAGGGTATGTGTTTACTCTTGCAAGTGGAGCTATTATTTGGATTTCAAAGTTACATAACATTGTTTCTTTATCCACTACTGAAGCATAATATGTAGTTTCTTCACATGCTTGCAAAGAGGTAGTTTGGTTGAAAGGTTTGTTTGGTGAGTTTAGAAGGATGCAGGACAAAGTAAAGTTACTTTTTGATGGTCAAAGTGTTATTCACTTGGATAAGAATCCAACCTACCATAGTAAAGTAAAACATATGCCTATCAAGTACCATTTTGTAAGACAGGTCATCGATGAATGTGGTGTCTCTCTTGAGAAAGTTCATATGAAAGAGAACTGCGTAGACATGTTCACAAAACCAATACTACTAGAGAAGCTATGTCGGTTCTTGGATTCTCTTGGATTGTAGAAAATGTGATGAAAAAAAAGGAAGGAGCAAGGTATCAAGTTAATTGTTGTCAAGGTGGATATTGTTGAATATGCCAATGAATTTCCCAGATTTGGTAGATATGAGCAGATTTAGTGGATCCGATTTTGTAGTAGTTTGTTCAACCAAATCTACCAATTTGTTATGAACGCACAAGATTAGAAAATAGTTATCTAACTAATCTAATTTTGTTCATTATTGATGTAAGCTTATAGAGGCATAAATGGGAATTGAGGAAATAGTGTAATGATGAGGAGCGTGAGCAAGCTGTTGTAATCTTCTTGATCTGAATAATAAGACAATTGATACCTATGCTTGGTGGACGTAGCCCAACATTTGGGTGAACCGCGTAAATCTCTGTGTTTCTTGTCTGCATATTTATTGATTTTCTTATATGATATTTGTGTTTCCGCATTTACAAATATTACAGATGTTACACTATGGCTAACACACTTTCATGGTAGTAAGATATTGTAGAACACTATTACATTTGAGCATGAATTTCAACATTGTGCTAATGTCCATGTGGTTGCAACACTAATGAAATACAAAAAAAATATCCTTAGGCAATGTTGTCTCGGTTGTAACATATATTTACAATCATTGAAATTCTGACTCATATTCAATACCACATGTCATGCTTGAGAACATTCAATGACATGTAAGAATGTCAAAATTTTAACATTGAAGTGATGAGACTTTGTTAAAAATATGACATTATTTTGTCACAATTTTCAACTATGAGTGACAAAATTACATCATAACTATCATATCATATCATATAATTGTAATTTCAACATTTTTAGAACATATGCAGTGTTACATGGCAACTTTCAACAATTCTACGATGATATTTTTACATGAATACATTAGCTCCAACATTTTATAACATTGTGACTAGTCAACAAGACATCAAAATTACAATGATAAGTTGTTTAAAAAATTAATAATATGATGTAAAGGTTGTTCGTAGGCCTAAATTCACTCATTTCCCTATATTTAGAATTTGCACATGTTTTACATATATACACAATTTTTTATATTATAATGACCAGTTTCTTTTCTAAAAATCTCTTTAGAATTTTTATATTTTCTTAAGATATTTATATATTTTCTTAGATGCATGATGCTGAAAAGTATTGTGCAGAATGAGTAATAGTGGTAATGAATCTACTTCTAAGTATTAGAACACGTTAAATAATGATTTCTTTAATTCCTTTCCATGGCTAACAATATTAGTTGCAAAGAATTTCCTTAAACTCTAAAGAACTCAAATAGAAAATTGCTTAAAGAAATTAAGATTACATTAATATAAGATATCAATAATCAAATTCTATTGTGTAAATAGATCTACCAGAAGATTAGGCTCATATGACACTACCTATTTTCATTATATAAAACATTTCATTGACATGAACCTTTCCACTAAGAAGATAACAAACTTCCTTCAAAATTCACCTTATTAAATTAAATTTCATAATCAAATATTAACCCTGAAATGAAAATTTGTGCATATAGAATTAATGGAAAGCTCGCACATGCAAGTTCAAATTAAAGATTATAGGTTTAAATACAAATTATATATAAGAATGAATTAAAATCAATTTTTTTTCTCTGATTATTAGTCTTAGAAAAAATATATCACTTTGAAGAAATATATCACTAATATGGTACTATATATATAAAAAACAGTCACACCTTCACACTTAAATGCTATGGACAATCACTTTCAACAAATAAACAACAAGAATAGAACTTATATTCTAGTTAGTATACTATACATTATAGAATAGAGGTTCTTGATTTAAACTACATTAGGACTTAAATGAACGAGTAGAACCTAATTATCCCATACATGAGCATATAAAATAACAATTCAGATGGAGTGCTTCCTACATTAAATTGAAAACAAGTCTACAATGTTTCAAGAAGTATGCTTATTTATCATCCATCCCTTCTATACTTAATTCAAAAAGATTTTATACATCAACCATTACCCTTCTTTATCATCATCCATTCTATATTTGATTCGACAAGATTTTATACATCAACCATTGTCCTTAATTAAGATAAGTCTATAAAATATTTAACAAAAGTCCTAAGCTAGACCTTCTCGAGAGTCAAAGGTTTTCGAGTAGTTTCTAAAAGATTGTTTATTATGAAAAAACAAAGTGCTTATATGTTATGAATATATGGATACAAAATTATATCATTGTGACCAATAAACATTTGTTGATAATTAGGTAATTAAAATAAATAAAAAGGAGGTAATCATTTTTAGTCAACTTTAGATGATTCTATATAAACATCTGATAAAATGTGACATGTGGTTGTGTAACATTGTGACCCTGACTTTGTAGCACCCATTTTTCCATTATCCTCTACTCATGTTTGGAACAACTCATAAAATGTGTAGTATTCATAAAATGTGTAGCATCAATTGAATGAATTTATAGAAACCCTTTTAATCAATCTCAGAACAAAAATAAAATAAGCATAAATATTAAAGAAATTAAGAAATGTAATTAAAAATATCTCAAATTCTTTATCTTCAAATTAATTAATAAAAATGGGTAATAACATTATATGGGGAATAGCATGGATATTATAAGGAAAAATAGATGGATGTTGCGAGGAAAAGGATGAACAAAAGTGACCAAAATACAAAATTAGCATCTTTCTCTAATTAAATCCATTGCATTTCCCTATGGAACTTGACAATTTCTCTACTAATTCTCTAAGTCAGAGGAATTTGCATGATAGTGTTTTCATGGATATTAATCCATTATAGTGTTTTCATGGATATTAATCCATTTCAAAGGAGGTTTACAATGACATCCCATCATTTGGTATCCCAATTTAAGTTCCAAATCATCTTACAGTGTTGCATCTCCATGCTCATTTCTAGAAAAAATAAATTTACAATTAGCTGAAGGATACCAAATCATCTTACAATGTTACATCTCCATGCTCATTTCTATAAAAAAATAAATTTACAATTAGGTGAAGGATGTCAAATGAGGAGCAAATGAAACATCAACCCCTGCAATTAGCTCATATATATCATTAAAGAATTGATATACAATATGGATCTATTCATGGATACATTGAGATTAGGTTAATCAAGGGGTTCTTGAATCCCATCTCCTAAAGATAGAGCATCCCACTTTTGTTTGCAAACATGTAAAACATATAACCTTAAATTATATATTCTCTTTTCACATTCAATGAGTAAAACCATCTAAGAATTTTGTACATAGAAAAGCTAGGAGTTTACTCTAACACTTTCCTATGTTGCAATATAACCATATGAGAAATGTACAATTCACCTCTGACACATAAATCAACACACCACTCTACATTTTTCAAAATTTCTCATGCTTTGTTCTAGAAATGAAGAAAAAAAATCTTAATTAAGAATTCCCCACAACTATTAATTAAGCATTCCCCACAAAGAGTTAGAATTCCACTTTCTTTGAGTACTAAACAAAATTCATGTAGCAAATTCTTATCTTTTAAGAAAATAACCATAACCATTTTTCTTTTAAGAAAATAACATAGAAAAGGAAAGTTTATAATCACTTAAGTGATTAGTGGGCCAAATGGTACATCTTCTTCTTATCTAATTTCAACTAGTTTTCCTCAACTACCCTATCTTGAAAAGCAAGAATGTATCACAGTCAAAGTAAAATTTGTAAAAATGATGAATTATAATTATAAGGATATAACCATAACCATAACCATTTTTCCTTTAAGAAAATAACATAGAAAAGAAAAGTTGATAATCACTTAACTGATTAGTGAGCCAAATGGTACATCTTCTTCTTATCTAATTTCAACTAGTTTTCCTCAACTACCCTATCTTGAAAAACAAAAAGGTATTTTGGAATATTATGATCATCCTCTCCAAAAATATTCTCACTTTTCTCTTGTTTATGAATGAAATTTGTTCCACTTTTCCCGAAAGTGTTTTATATATTGGCGATGCACTTGAAATGCTATCACACTTGGACCAAATGACTTTTCATTTTTCCACTTTATCCCTGAATTAAATAAATCTCAAATTATTATGATATTATGGTTTTAGTCATAACTTGTTCCTGGGATTTGTAGTTCTTATCTATTACATATTTAGGCATCTTTCCTCTTGAACCACTTTTATATCTTTTATATATTTTATATTTTGTGGAAATTTTCTAGGTACATTCTCTTGTTGTTGTAGTTTCTTAGTATCGATAGTAGTATCCTCAGAAATAGTTTTATTAAATTACACAATAGTTATCATAGAAGTATTTTCAAAACCTACCTCCATGTAATTGATTTTTCCATGTGCAACAAAATATCCAAGTTAGTCAATATGCCCAGGACAAACAGTCATGAGAACATCAAGGGGCCGTCATCCTGAACAGTTCAGTCTACTGCAGAGCTTTACACACTTATCCATGTTCTTCTACCATTTTGCATACTACTCACTGTTATTAATTGTTTTCTTCTATGGTTTATGTTATTAATTGTTTTCTTCTATGGTTTATATCAAGGTATCATTATAATTTTATGCATAATATTATCTTCCTCCATTAGGGTAGTGACTTAAAACTACTTCCATGTAATTGATTCCTCTATGTGCAATAAAAGATCCATATTCGTCTACCATTTTGCATACTATTCACTCTTATTAATTTTTTTCTTCTATGGTTTATATCAAGGTATCCATATTAATTTTATGCATAAAATTATCTTCCTCCATTAGGGTAGTGACTTATGCTTTAAAACTTTCCAATTTATAGCACAATCCACTATTCATTTTCTTCAATATCCTATTGATATTTGATAGTTGAGAATGTGAAGGCCTATTATTCCAACACTATTTCAAACAATTCCTCATAAAATAATCATTAACACCTATTTTGTTTTATGATTTAGAAGCTTTTGTAGATTTCTCGGTTGTATATTCTAATATCGTTTCTTTGACATCAATCATATTGCATGGTTGTATTCATATGATATTTATAGTCGATAAACCACATCACTTGTGCTTCATGTCAGACTCATAATTGGTGTTACATATTGAAGAAATCTATTATAAGTAGAACACATAGCCACATACTTTATAGGTTATGATTCATCTACTAGAATCTAGAATCTCATTTGATGTTGCTTCATGTCGAGGAATAAATCGTTACCTGTAACAACCCTAGTTGAATATATTCTTAGGGATTATTAAGTAAAATTAATTAGATAATTAATTGTCCTAATATGGTTTTAATTAAACAATGTTTAGCATTAATAATATTAATTAAATATTTATTTATTAATTAATTGTTTGTAACTTTTGATTAATTAACTAATTAATTACATATCACATTCAATGACATGGGTAATAAATTTAAGCGCTTAATAATTTTAATTTGTTTAATTAAATTCTTTACGCATAGGGGAGGGGATAAGACATTAAAGAAGGGGATAAGATATTAATGAAGGGGATAAGACATTAAAGAAGGGGATAAGATATTAAATGGAGAGATAAGAAAATTAATGAGGGGAGGAGAGTCGGTGAAGGAGGATATGATAGGGAAGAGTCTTACGAGTAGGGCATTCTTTTGAGAGGCAGGAAGCATTTTGAGAGGAGGATATATTTCTGTGGGAGATTTTATATGGAGATCTCTGGTGTGAGGAGTTTGGCTTTGGGGGTTTTTGGTGAATCAGAAGCAGGGGGCACCAGTTTGCTGGGGGTTTTGGGCACGAGGGATAGGATATCCTTACAGTAATTCTGGTGCTAGGGAGCCGGACAGGCTACTCCTAGCTGGCAGGGAGGAAAACATAGTTTTTGGGAAATGTTTGACACAGTTTCAACTTCAGCATTGGACCAATGGAGTAGCGGGATTTAGCATCAGAAGCATGTATTTTTATTTATGAATTGCTGAGTTATTTTAATGTTGTAGCTAAATTTTAATCTCTGCTAAATATTTTGCTTATATGCTAGTGAATGAATTATTTATGTATGAGAAAAAATTATATGTTTAAATTGTATTAAATTTTATAATTTAATTTAGTACGGTCATTACACATGGTATCAGAGCTATTTGCTTGAAATCTGGGCCTAAAGGGCCAAGCTCCAGCTCCATCTCCACCTCCTGCAAGCCAGACCCACTAATATCTATTATATGCAGATCAATATATATCTTTATACATAATTCTTCCTCCTCCCAATAATTAAAGAAAAAGGCATATAAATAGGCATAGATGACATTATAGGAATATAAATGGGCATATGTAAAAGACATTTACTTAAACCAACAAAAAAAAAACAAATGAAGAAAATTGACACACTTGCTTTTGAAGCCCGATTTCTACCACAACATCCAAGATCAAATACACATGGAGCACTAGAGCACAAAGCCATGAGTGGAGAGGGAGTCTCAAAGAGCCGAGACACTACACATACCAGCAAAAACAATGAAAAATTTTTCTTTAAAAAAAAAACACGTAAAATGAGTGCAAACCAGTAAATTACTAAACTAGATACAATTTTTTCTTTAAAAAAAAAAAAACATAAATACTTACACATTTAACCTATTTTAATATTACCACTCTTTGTTTGCATGGTAGTTTCAGACCACACTCCATACTTTTGTAAAATACTTCTCAATGTTTTTATGTAAGATGGAAACTTCAGCGTTCGACGAGAAATATGCAACTTTGCCTCTGACAATTACACTAGCACAATCAAATCCTTGCTAACAAAATGAGAACTAAATCCTTACTAAAAAAAATGAGAACTACAGTAAGCATGTTGCACATATAGCTCGGGCCCTAATGCTATAGGTCCAACACATTTTCCTATGTAATTAAGCCTTACGGTCATTAATGGTCAAACTATTTCTGCAGGTCCATTTCCACTATTCAATACTAGCAACAAAAAAATTCTACCAGTCAATTGTAAATTGCACAACTCTAAATGCCAATACAACCAGAAAAATGCATAAAATTTAGAAGTACGGTTTGGGGGTTGCAAGTTCAATTGCAGAACTATAAGCTATATGTATTTCCCCATTATCCAATATTGGATTTGAATCCATATGGCTATATTGATTTTGAACAGGTAGACTTGGGAAAAATATAACTCTACACTTATTATGCACCTATTTTCTGGCCATTGCTTGGAAGGTCTGCAAGCAGTGTCTATAACAAGGAAAATCATGATGACTCGAGGTATGCTACACAAAACCGCCTATACCAGCAAAGAAATAGAAAAATCCCATAAGATCACACCTCTGGATTTGAGCAGGTCCTTTTATATAGGAGTTTGGCTCCTCGGAACCTCACTCTTCAAACCACTAACAGGGATTGGACCGATTGGGGCTTGGCTTTTAAACTATGGCACCAACACACTGCTAATTCTACAATTACTATTTTAGAGTAAGTTGCAATGTAAAGAAAAACATGTTTCTAATGAATAGTAGTTGGGTTCTCCCATAATACCCCAAAACACACATGTACGTATATAAATATCATTGACCTCTGATTAGGTAGAATAGAAAAAAAAATAATTGGGTCTAAGGCCCAATCTCCATCTATCGACCATGGTCCATGACCCGAGCTGAGCCAAGCCAAATTGTAACATGTCACAAGGTTTCACCCAAGAGACCACAACATGCGTTTCGAAGTGCTCAATGTGCATGGCCTGTGACCAAGCCATCGAAGGAAGGAGTCCACGAGCCTATTCAAGCACCACACATCCGGAAAGAAAAAAATGTTGAGATTCGTGCCCAATCTCTGAACTAAGTCCATCAACTATCAACAACGCCCACACAAGGTGCTGAGAGACGAATCGGCAAGAGTCCACAGGTGGACTATATGTGCGCTAAGCCATGGAAGAGGTTTCGAGAAACAACATGACGTTCTGCCAAAAAAATGGTGTACCACTATAGATGAAGGACAGAAACTAGATGGAATGTATAAAGAAGCTGCAAACCGGATTAATAATCTAAAAGTAGGTACAAGTTAGATTATGTTATTTTTCATAGCAAAAACAATTTCGAACAACAATTTTTATGGGATGTACCGATGAAATCTGTTGACAGTTTTCCATTAAAATAGCAGCCTGTGGGATTGTAGTTATCGTTACCCGCATCCATGACCGAATCCCAAAAATGAACAGAGCAAGCACTTTGTGGGTAATGTGTTTTTCTCCTCCATTGGCCTCAGTCACCCCCACCAAAATACATAGAAGAGAAAACTCAAAAAAAAAAACACAGAAATGCTCATGAACAGAAAAGGGCATGGTGTGCTCAAGTTGAGCCCATCGACCAAATCCAGTGCATATAACAAATTCCACAACCAATAAACAACACAGACGCCGAGTCAAACAAGCCACAGAACTACCAAACTCAACATACAAGCCCGGTAGCCGTGCGCTGCACACAGGAAACAATTTTTTTTTTTTAGTAATAAAACAAAAACAAAAAAACCCTCGAACACACACAATACAAGCCATCACCTGAAAAACGACAAGGAGACCAAGGAAGAACTGATTGCGTACCAATTCAGTGAGAGAACCACCAAAAAGAANGAACGACCATGGCAGCCAACCGTGTAGCCAAAAGAAAATGACAAGAAATGTAGAGTTAGGGTTTAGAAAGGAAGACCCTGGAGGAAGCAAGGTGGGCACGTGGAATCCATGCGTGCCCTTATTTGTTTTTAAATTATTTTGATTTTCATCTATTATTTATTAAATATCTTTTTATAAATTGTGTGTGTGTTCATTTAAATTTTATTTTAGTGTAAAGATAATTTAGGTTAATTTAGTTCAAATTAATTTAAATTTAATTTAGGTTAATTTAGTTAAAATTAATTTAAATTTAATTTAGGTTAATTTAATTAAGTTAATTTAAAGTTAATTATCTTTAAAAAAAAATAATAATAATTAAATTAGTTGTGTATTTAGTGTAAAGTTAAACTACATTAAAGTTAATTAAAATGTTAGAGGGTCCATGGGTTTTGAACCCAAGACAACCCACCAAGCAAAGCACCTTAAGAAGAGCACTAACACCAACGCGCCACACATATCACTTTTACAAAATAAATTCACATGTAAATAGTTTAATTATCAATAGTAGCAAAGTACTAGCCTGATGAATAATCTTCGATTATCCAAGCGTCAAGCTCACGAAACCTTACACACAAATCATTGAGCCAATCGTCGAGCCCTTCCATTCCATTCCACTAGTCAAATTCAAATACTAAGCTTCAATGCATCACCTCAGGCTCACTACATCATACGACCACAAGTCAGGAAGCAATACATAACCACAACACACAAGTGCTGAGTTCCAATGCCAAAAGCCACTCTACAATCCTTAAAAACTCGCACCTGCATCCACTGAGACATGCAATTCAATGCATATGTACAATGCGCCAAGGAAATCTCACGAGTCAAGCATCGAAGGATAATTAGTTGTAAGTGAAAAGTTTAAAGGACTTAGACTAGGACAAGTGGGAAGGAGGCGGCATAAACACTAGAAAAGTAAGCTAGAGGAATTGGCGAGTATGGTGAAAGGCTAGCACAACTACTAGGCAAAGGAGTCAATAGTTTTCTTCGGTGAAGAAATCAATCTTAGACGCTTAATCCTAACCCAGCCAATCCCTTAAAGAGAGTAATGTTTGTTTACAGACAAGTAAAGAAAAACTTACGCCTAACCCTGTTTCTAGTTTAGGTAGCGCCAATTTGAAACGTCCTTGAACTCACCCTGACAACTTTGTTTGATGCAGGTTAAATCATACAGGATGGTTAGGACTCGAGGGAGTCGATCCAGAGGAGTATCGTCGTAAGCACCGCCGACACCGCCAGCGCCGTTGCCACCATCGCTCGAACTAGCTATCATACTGCACTTGTTGGAGGCCATTAATGAGACTTTAAAGGGGCGACAACCAGCAGGGACCGAAGTGGAACCCCCACCATCTAGAACAGGTAATCCAGAAGTGTCAAGGGATTCAGGGGGAGGACCTCCATCCGAAGACATCACTCGAGAATTGTAGAAGATCAAACTTCTGGAGTTTATCGGGGGTCGCACCAGTGAACGTGCAGAAGCATGGTTGGAAGGCATGACAAGGTGTTTTTCCTTAAGGGACTATGCATCCAACTCAAAGGCGAAGATAACAATTTTTCAGTTAAGAGACAACGCCTTGAACTGGTGGGACAACCTGGAATGACAACTGCATCTTACCCCAGACACAGTATCTTGGGAACTTTTTGAGGAGACGTTCCAAAGGAAATAACTGCCAGCTTATTATGAGGAACAACAGGTAGGGGCGTTTCATGCCTTAGTACAGGGAAACAGAACTGTAGAAGAATATGAGATCAGATTTATGGAATTGGTCAAATATGTTTCGTATATGGATAATGACCAAAAACAGGCAGAGTGCTTCATCTATGGATTGAACCCTAAGATAAGAGCTATGGTGTGGATGTGAAAACTGTCTTCGGTAGCAGAAGCTATGGAAAATGCGTGTTATGTAGAGGAACACATGAACTTAATCGGGGGTACAAGACCGAAATTTTTGCATCGTTCTGGATTCGTCAAGAAGGCCCCTAAAAATTTTTTTAGGGGAGGGGGCTCAAGGCCACCTCCATATGGTAACAGAGTCACACCAAGGACAGTAACTACAGATATTTCAATGGAAATGAGTGAAACATCTCGTTCATCACCAATGATGCAGATAGGTCCACAACCATCTCAGGGAACAACTAGTAGGGGCAGGGGTTCCAAGGAAGGAACTGATTTAAGAGACAGTCACATAACAGTGCACAGGTTCAATCTCGTGTTACCTGTTGGGGGTGCAGAGGACCCCATTACCAACGTGACTGCCCAGAGTTACAATCAGAGTTCGTGCATAGAGAAGGAAAGGCATCGACGGGGAGAGAAAGTAGCAGCCACCAGATTTACGCAACGGTTAATAATCGCCAAGTCGAACATCAATCCATAGTGGTGGAGTCATCAGGTATGCTAAATCATAGCAACGTTAAGATTTTATTTGATTCTGGTGCTACAGATAGTTTCATTTCACCATCTGCGTTAGAAAAGAGTGGGTTGGCAGCCTACGAGCACGATGACTTTAAACAAGTCGATATGGCTTCGGGGGAAAAACAAGCGGTAGGACCTAGTGTTGATAATTGTATAGTAGACCTGGGAGTGTGTACTACCAGGTTGAGGGTATACGTCACTGCTCTCGGGGCGTATGACCTAATCATTGGAATGGATTGGTTAGCAAATCATAGAGCGTTGGTATATTGTTTCACAAAGAGGGTGCTTTGTGTCGACGATGAGGGAAGGCCGATAGAGATCTAGGGTGTACGGAGAAAAGTGTCATTACGCTTTATATCAACTATGAAGGTTAAGTGATGCTTGAGGCAAGGGTGTCGACTTTATGTAGTAGAAGTAGTGAATGAAAGGAAGGGACCCTCATTGAATCAGTACCCGGTATTGTCAGAATTTAAGGATGTTTTTTCGAATGAGTTACCAGGGTTACCTTTTGAGAGGAAGCTTGATTTTACTATTGAGCTAAAACCTGGTGCAGAACCAATTTCCAAAATTCTGTATCAGATGACAGTGCCAGAACTTTGTGAGTTGCAAATGTAGTTGAAAGAGTTACTGGACTTAGGGCTAATAAGACCCAGTGTTTCACCTTCGGGTGCACCAATATTTTTTGTAAAGAAGAAGGATGGATCCTTACAACTGTGTATAGACTACAGGGACTTGAACCGTGCTACAATGAAAAATAGGTACCCGATGCCACGAATAGATGACCTCTTTCATCAGATGAAAGGAGCAGCGGTATTCTCAAAGATCGATTTGCGATCAGGGTATCATCAATTAAAGATTAAGGAAGGTTATATCCCAAAAACTGCCTTTCGAACTCAGTTTGGACATTACGAGTTTGTCGTAGTACCTTTCAGATTGACCAATGCGCCAACAGTATTCATGAGCTTCATGAACGGTATATTCTAGAAGTACTTAGACCGTTTTGTACAAGTCTTTCTAGATGACATCCTCATCTATTCTAAGAACGAACGAGAACATGAAGAACATATACAACTAGTGTTGTCCTGCCTTAGAGAGAACAAATTGTATGGGAAGTTTTCAAAGTGTTCCTTCTTTCAGAAAGAGATCCACTATTTAGGTCATGTCATTTCCAGTGAAGGAATCTCTGTAGACCCAGAAAAGGTAAAGGCCATTATGGAGTGTCCAGTGCCGAAAAATGCCCATGAGGTGAGAAGCTTCATGGGGCTAGCAGGTTATTATCGGAGATTTTTGGAGGGATTCTCCAAAATAGTGAAACCCATCACCACCTTGCAGTGCAAGGGGGTCAAGTATGAATGGACAGAAGAGTGTGATAGTGCATTCATTGAGCTTAAGAGGTTACTATCTAGTGCACCAATTCTACGAGTGTCGGATATGGAAAAGGACTTCACAGTCTGCACGGATGCCTCAAAGCAAGGGTTGGGGGCCGTGCTAATGCAATATGGAGGAGTGATAGCTTATGCTTCAAGGAAGTTGAAGAAACACGAAGAGCTATACGCGACTCATGATTTAGAGTTGGCAGTTGTAATGCTAGCTCTGAAAATTTGGAGGCACTATCTTGTGGGGTGAAACTTTGAGCTCAAAATGAACCATCAAATTTTAAAACATCTCTTCACTCAAAGGGATCTGAATTCTAGGAAAAGGCAATGGAGTGAGTTTATGAGTGAGTACGATTTTGGTATTTTGTACATCAAGGGAAAGGAAAATGTGGTCGCAGATGCCTTGAGTAGGAGACCACGTATCTTCTTTTTGGTACCCTTAAAGGTCAATCTGAGGGAACATGTGTTGACACAACTCCAAGGAGACAGTTGGTATTTAAAGGTTACTTCAAACCTCTAGAGCGGAAGGCAGTTAGATTCAAAGTATGAAGGATATAGTCTGGAAGCAGACGGATTATTAAGATATCGAGGAAGGATGTACATCCCTGAGAATGGGGATATTCGAAGCATCATACTGAAGGAATCCCATAGAGCACTTTGTTGTGTGCATTCAGGTGTGAAGAAGATGTATGCAGACATGAGGAAGCTCTTCTTATGGGTAGGCATGAAGCGTGATGTATTCCATTTCATCGCCAGGTGCCTAGAATTTCAACAAGTGAAAGCCGACCACCATCACCCGGCAGGCCTCCTACAACCACATGATGTTCCTATATCCAAATGGGAAGTCATTTCTATGGATTTTGTTGTGGGGTTGCTGCTCACATCTCATAGACACAATGTCATTCTTGTGATAGTGGATAAGTTAACCAAGAGTGCTCATTTTATTCTGGTTAGAGACACTTACAATGTCACTGATGTGGAACGTGTGTTTGTAAGCGAGGTTATCTGTTTGCACGGGATACCTAAGAAGATCATTTCAAATAGGGAATCCAGATTCACTTCTAGGTCTTGGACAAGTTTGCAGTCAGCATTGGGGACTCAGTTGAACTTAAGCACAACTTATCACCCTGAAACAGATGGGCAAACAGAGAGAGTAAATCAAGTCATGGAAGACATGCTCAGGATGTATGTCATGGATAATCAAACCCAATGGGAGAAGTACCTACCTTTGGTAGAGTTTGCCTACAATAACAGTTTTCATAACTCC
>JASDQU010371205.1:124186-147850 GCA_032191745.1 Picea mariana | reverse complement strand
AATGATTTGGTTACAAAGGTTTATGGAGGAATTGGTAAAGAAGTAGGAGAACAGTCGATTGTACCGTGACAGATAGAGTGCCATTCACCTTGCAAAGAACTCAACCTTCCATTTGAATACTAAGCATATACAATTGAGGTACCACTTCATACGATCTGCCTTGGAAGATGGACAATTGAAGCTGGAAAAGATACACACTAGACAAAATTCTGCAGACATGTTAACAAAGGGAGTAACCAGGGAGAAACTGAGTTCCTGCTCAGTTTCAGTTGGTCTTCAAGAATGAAGATGAAAATGAGAAATTTTCCAGGTCCAAGAAGGTTTAGAGTCCAGCATATATAGCAGCGGTGGAGTTGTTGAGATCAGTCTCCAAGTGGGAGGTTGTTGGTTGTGGAGCCTGATTATCTTCCTAATTCAGAGGTCCTTACTTTCAGATGTGTTTATACCCCATGAAGTATTTACACCCTTGTAAAAGTATATTGTAATTTCATTGTAAATCTGGACCGTTCATTATAAGGTCGCAGATCTAACGGTAGAGATTATGTTAGGGTTTTTTGNNTGAGAGAAAGAAGAGGAAGTTACAACGGGTTTTGTTGTAGGTTGTATCCGTTCATTTGCTGGATAATAATAAAGGAAGGACCTGGCAATTTCTCTGGTGGACGTAGCCCACACTGGGTGAACCACGTAAATCTGTGTCTCTCTTGTATTGTGTGTCTTCTGTGTTTTGTTTCTACATTTGTTTTATTTTATTTCTCCACGGTCCTGTTTTTCTAACAAGGTATAGAGGTAAGCTTCCTTTAATTTGTTTTAATTGTGATGATATTGGTCATTTTGCTAACAAATGTCCTCATAAGAAAAAATGAAATGATAAAGGTTACTCAAAAGGAAGACAAACATATAAAGATAAAAGAACTTCAAAGAAAGTTTTCAGGAAAAGATTTTGCACCAAATAAGACATCTCATCATCAGATAATGATGAAGTCAAAGACAATGAAACAGGGAGAGTTCTATTCATGGTAGTAGAAGAATCTAATAAAGAAGACTCTAAAGAATAATATGAAGAAGCATATGAAGAAGAAATTGAAGAGGCAAAAGTTGACTTCCGAGAAGAATTAATGAGTGCCATAGAAGTTATCAGAAGAGAAAAGAAGAAAAACAAGAAACAACAAACAAAACTAGATAAGAAAAAAGACACTCAAGAACTAGAACAAATGATCACAAAATTGAAGGTTCAAATAGAAGAAGATAAAATAATTGAAGAAGCACTCAAAGAACAACTATAAGGAAAGGACAGGATCATTGGAAACCTAGAAGAAGATATTGTCACACTAAGAAAGGATATTCAAAAGAAAAATATGCAAAATAGCTCAAAAGTTCTGGATGACATTATCAACAGTGAAAAATCTCATCTTGACAAGTTCGGACTTGGATACAATCAGACAGAAAATGGATCAAGCTCCAAAACAACAGAGAAAGAAACAAATCCAAAAAGCTATGCATAAACAATCAAGGGGAATAAAAATATATATAAGCAGGATTACAGGGACACTCCTCCACTGAGAAGATTTAGATTTCAGAACCAACAACAGATAGACAGGCCTCAAGAAGAATAAGGATTCATAAGAGCACCTCCTTTCAGAACATCTTCAACTACCAGGTATCAAACTATATTTTTTCGTTTATGTTATGCATGTAATAATTTTGGACATAAAGCTGTAAATTGCAGAGCTAACAACAAGAAAAATAACTACTTTGAGAGCCATATACAAAGGGGTTATTCAAGAAGACCTAGTGAAACACAGAGAAGAAGTTACAACAAGTTTGAATCTTTGAGCACTGAAGTGGGATGTTACAAATGTAACGATTTTGGACACATGGCCAAAAATTGCAGAATGGCAATCCCTCCTAAAGAACCTCAACAGAGTCACAAACAAGAACCTCAGAAAATGAAATGGATAAGAAAGAAAGATCATTATAGCAATGAAGAATGCACAGTCGTTCTACAAGCTAAATAGAAGAAATTTTGTTGGTATGTTGACAGTGGATGTTCAAAACACATGACAGGTGATAGAGACAAGTTTCTTACATTACGAAAGGAAAGAGATGGATCAGTCTCCTTTGGAAATGATGATTCAACCAAAATCATTGGAAAAGGCACAGTCTGAATTGGGAACAAGAATGAAAAGGAAGAAAATGTTCTACTAGTAGAAGATATGAAACATAATCTTTTAAGTGTGAGTCAAATGTGTGACCAATGTCATAAAGTTACTTTCGATTCATAAAAGTGTGAGATAAGAAAAGAAGGCTCAGGGAAATTGGTCGCTACAACTGCAAGAACTTCAAGCAACATATAGGTGTTAAGCGAAATTGGAAATGAAAAGTGTTGTCTTGGAAAGGAAAATGAAAGTTGGCTATGGCATAGAAGAATGGGTCACATGCATTCTGATCACCTTGTCAAAGTCAACAAAAGAGAAGCAGTCAGAGAAATGTCCCAGATCATGAAACCAACCAACACTTTATGCAAGCATTGCCAACAAGGAAAGCAAACAAAGACCAAGTTCAAATCAAAGGAATATTCAACAACAAAATCACTGGTAATTGTGCATACTGATCTAGTTGGACCAACTACAACAAAATTATTAAAAGTTGAGAGATATTTTATGTTATTAGTTGATGATTATACAATAATGACTACAGTTTTCTTTCTCAAGAACAAGTCAGAAGTTTTTGAAAACTTCAAGATATACAAGGAAATGGTTGAAAATGAGATGGATTCAAGAATCAAATGCTTAAGATCGGATAATGGAGGAGAATTCACCTCAAATGAATTTATGGACTACTACAGCAATCATGGAATAAAAATACAATTCTCTGTCGCTGGGACTGCTCAACAGAATGGAGTTGTTGAAAGAAAGAACATGATAGTACAATAAATGGCTCAAACAATGATAATGGATTCAAAGTTGACAGATATTTTTTGGACACAGGAAGTGCATACAACAGTTCACATTTAAAACAGAGTAATGCTCAGAAACAACATTGATAAAACTCCCTATGAGCTATGGAAAGGAAGACCAACAAATGTGAAGCACTTCAGAGTTTTTGGAAGCAAATGCTACATCAAAAGAGAATATGGCAGAATGGGAAAGTTTGACTCTCATGTGGACAAAGGAATACTTGTTTTTTACCCAAGTACAAGGAATTTATACAAGTGTTACAATCTAAGATTAAATAAAGTTGTGGAAATCATCAACGTAACAATTGATTAAACAGGAAGACCGGAATCAAAGGAAGAAGAAAACAAATCAATGGAACAACTTTTCGAAGAAGAACATGAAAAAGAAGTAGAAGAGGAAGATGAAGATGAAGAGAATCTGACAGAAGAAGAAGAGCAAGTTCAGCAAGTATCTCCAAAGACAACTAGCAAACGAGTATAGAAGAATGATCCTTTAGATCAGATTATTGGAAACAAAGATGTAGGAGTTGAGACTAGAAGAAAAATCTGTTCACCAAAACAAACACACCTAGCACTCTTATCTACAATTGAACCAAACTGTTTTGAAGAAGATAACAAGGATGAATTTTGGAATAAGGTCATGGATGAAGAATTGGATCAAATAGAGAAAAATGGCACTTTTGAATTGGTTCCAAGACCAAAGAATAAGAATGTGATCGACACAAAATGGGTTTTTAGGAATAAATTGAATGAAGATGGACATGTTACAAGGAACAAAGATAGATTGGTATGTAAAGGATATGCACAGATTGAAGGAATCGACTTTGAAGAGACATTTGTCCTAGTTTCCAGAATAGAAGCAATTCATTTTCTTTTAGGTTATGCATGCTCCAAAAATGTTAAAGTATATCAGATGGACGTAAAATCAGATTTTTTGAATGGGAAACTTGAAAAATAAGTCTACATTGAACAACCAAAAGGATTTCAGTTGTCATAGAACAAAGACTACATGTGTAAATTAAAGAAGGCCTTATATGGTCTAAAACAAGCTTCTAGAGCATGGTACTCTAGACTAGATAAGTATCTGTAGCAGGCAGGATTCAGAAAAGGAAGTTCATACAACAACCTCTACATCAAGGTAAGTCAAGGTAATATTATATTAATTTAAGTTTATGTTGATGATATTATTTTTGGTAGTGATGATGACAGGTTAAGCCATAAATTTTCAAAAGATATGCATAATGAATTTGAAATGTCGTTACTTGGAGAACTATCCTTCTTTCGGGGACTTCAGATACATCAAAGAAACCAAGGAATTTTTATTTCTCAAATCAAGTATATCGTAGAAATGCTAAAGAGGTTTGGAATGGAATATTGAAAACCATTTATCACTCCCATGCAAACCAGTTGTAAGTTGGGCAAAGATGATGATTTGAAGTCTACAGATCAGAGGCAATACAGGTCAATGATTGGCAGCCTACTATATGTGACAACATCCAGACCAAATGTAATGCAGGAAGTTGGACATGTGGCACGATTTCAAGTAGCACCAAAGGAATCACATGTATTAGTAGTAAAGAGGATCTTCAAATATCTCAAAGGAACATAAGATTTTGGATTATGGTATCCAAAAGAAAAATATCTATCACTTATTTCCTACACAGATGCAGATTGGACAAGTTGTATTGATGACCGATGAAGCACAAGTGGAGTGACATTCTACTTAGGTGAGTGTTTGGTATCATGGCTAAGCAAGAAACAATAATCAATATCTCTAACTATAGTCGAGGCAGAGTATATTGTAGCAGCAACATGTTGTACACAGGTTCTTTGGATGAAACAAACTTTGACAGATATACAGGTTGAGTATGATGAGCCCATTCTAATATATTTTGATAATACAAGTTCCATTAGTATCTCAAAAACCTGGTGATTCACTCCAAGATGAAGCACATTCCAATAAAGTATCACTTTCTACGAGAACAAGTTGCAAAAAAGAACATCGGAGTTGAGTATCTGGGCATGAAAGAACAAGTGGCAGACATCTTTACAAAACCACTTCCACGGAAAGCCTTTGAATATCTTCGCCAAAGACTTGGATTTATTTCTACTTCGCCTTTGAATGATTTTTGAATGATTATCTTATATGTATTAGATGTACACGAGGAAGCACCATAAGAGGATAGTTCAGTCAGGGGGAGAAACCCTGGAAGGAAAGATACCTTTACCATTGATGACAAAGGTGGAGAGATTTATCAGATGCAGAGGACAGAGGCAGATTTATCAAATGCAGAGGACAGAGGCACGATTCTAGGGGGAGCATGAGTGATATGATTTATGCATTGCATCAGAGTGTTGCCATCAATTCCAAAGGGGGAGTGTGACAACCCCCAAAAAATAAAGAAAATAAAAATATTTTTTGAATTTAAATTGCTGGAAATTTATTTCCGTTTTTAGTAAATTTAAAATTGAATTTTTTTTTCCATTTATGGCAATTCCGAATTTTGGATTTTATAATTGTAATAAATGATTTTGACTATTGGGCAGAGATCTGATTTTTCCCAACTAGATATTGAACTATGACACTTGTATGAAAAAACATAATATTTTATATTGATTGTAGGAGAAAAAGGGGACAACCATGTTAAATTTTAGCTGACCATGACTCCATGAGAGTGAAACCTATTGGAACTACCTCTAGGCTGATTTTTACAAGTGTAAAATTAGGGAATTGGCCACTGGCAGCCCCTGAAAATCAGGGATTTAGAAAGCTGCGAAAATTCCCAAAGGAGGGAAAATACCTAGGCAAATGGATAAATAAGCATATGTGAGGAGGCAGGACATTGCCAAGTATGCTGGAGAGAAAAACTATTGATTTTTTTCCTTGTTGTTATGAACACTGAATGAGTGTAAGGAAAGGAGGAACTACTGGTTCAAGGGATATTGTAGAAGAGGGGTGTCCAAGTTTTCCCTCATGGACTCATGGTCAGGCTAGGGGGTGAACCATGCAAGTGATCTTGGCTGCTCGGTTCTATGGTTGGGAGGAACATGGTTGTTCCCTTTGTTTTTCCATGAGTTAATTCAGATATGCTACTCTAAACCCTACCTATTCAAATGTTTTTATATCTATGGTACTGAACATGTTAAATCTGTAGTGAAGTAGTTCCTAGTTGTCAGTTTAAAATAATCATATAATTGTTGTGTGTTATTTCCGTACCGAATTTCAATATCTCTATATCTGTGGAGTGCTTTTGTTATGGATATGGTGAAATCCTTCAAGTTAGCATGCATCCAAAAACATCTACAAAGGCGGTTTGATGACTACAGTTTACAGCTACCTTCCTAATTTTAAATTTGTTGGACAAAAGGAAATTTATTTGCATTTTTAGTGTAATTGGTAGCCGAGCATACCGTTTCCCTATGTCAAAATTATTTTTCTGTAGATAACTAGTATACAATGAACCTACACTAATAAGTATACAAGTTCAAACTATAGGCAAAAATATCCTGCAATACTGAGATTATATTCGACATACTTGTAGACCTGTATAGGGATAATATGAACAGAGACATATTATATGATGGATAATCTTTATAAACGATACATTAACGCTGAGGAAAAACCAACTATAAATAGAGTCAAGTAATATACTTATATTTGTGTGTGAACATACTCACAGGAAAACAATCAAGCAAATCGACAGACCCCAATACCGAAGCGTTGAAACATAGATACTATGGTATGGTTAGTAGTACCAGCGCTGGATCAAACCAAATTAATTCTGGTGTGGGATCAACCAAATGCTATATTAATGGTTGGAATAGGAGCAGAAGTAAAATATAAATTACATAGTGCATATACGGTGCAATGTGTAATCAATGAGAGGTTAGGGTTATGATATGTATGAGTGGGGAAAGCGAGGCTCATGCTCATTTCCTACCTTTGGCATGTCATTCGTATAACAAAACTAAGTACCCAAACTTCAACAAAACTCGGAGGATTTTTGAATACAAGTGCACAGTACCAGTGGGAGCGAACCTCCCTTAACCACAGTGTTTTTGTGCTAGTTGTAGGTGCATTAATATACAAGGTTAAATCATTTTGAGATGACTGTGTAATTAATTCTGGGAAATTTCAGAAATGAAATTCAACATTAATTCTGTGAAATTAACTAGAACAGATCAAGAAATGAAATTCAACATTAATTCTGTGAAATTAACTAGAACAGATCAAGAAATGAAATTCAACACTAATTCTGTGAAATTAACTAGAACAGATCAAGAATTGAAATTCAACATTAATTCTAGGAAATTAACTAGAACAATCAAGAATGAAATTCAACATTAATTCGGGGAAATTAGCTAGAACAAATCAAGAAAATGAATTTCAACTCTGTTTGACCAAACCGAACTATCAGAAAAATTTAGAAGAGAATGTTGAACACATAAACAACAGTTCTGTATCATGTTGCTACCATAATATCTACAACAATTAAAAATCCAATACATTGTCCTTAATCATTTAAAGAAAATGGCGTTGTGGATACCACGAATCCAATCAAGCGCAAGCTTGGCGCACTTTCATTGAACCAGTCTTTAATACAAAATTCAGGTGTACCCTTAAAACAACTAACACAAAACTGAAAACGAAAGATCTTCACAATATTAAGATTGAGTCGTAGCCTTGATCAACAGTGCCAGTAATAACTTAGATAGAGGGTTATTCGTTAGTTGGAACTTGAGTACCTCTTGGAAGAGTGAAGAGGGTGTTCCCCTTCCATGGCATGAGCACACTCTGCATGAAACAAGGAAAAACATTAAGAAAGTGAATCCGATAAACAATAACACAACCTTTAAAGGAACAGAACGACAAAAGAAAAAAAAAACTTAACTGTAATAATGGCTTCTTTAACCTTCACCATTTGCGTTCAACCCGTGTGCTCCCAGACCCAGGAGGGAAGAGGAGCTCGTGCCTCCCTGATGGGTACCCTCACACAGTAAAGGGGCCCACCATTAGTGACAAATACTAGCTTTTAACCCAAAGAAAATCATGTACAGGGATAACATGCATATAATGAGCATAAAGCAATAGTAAACATAAATCCATTGTAATAGTTTAATTATAAACAGAAAGATTCAACCGCCTCTAGACTATAGGACAGCCCCTATTATCATCATAGTAATACCAGTGAATGTAAGTTTTAAACAATGGACCTTTGTTTAGTTCCACACTGTACCGAGAGGTCTTTTACACATAGGAAAGCCAGATACATGCACTGTCAACTAGGTATTAATCGATGAAGGAAAACACACGTAATATGGAATTTTTAGTTAAGAAACAAATAAATAGAATATCTCGGATGCGCAGACATCGGGATAAGACCTTCCATAGAGAAAGATGGCTCAGCTCGACAGGAAAGCCAGCACAGGGAGGGGATTCACTACGAGAAACCCTAAACCCTAATGGAGCACCCAATTTCCCTTTTTTTATTTCTTTTAACACCATTATAAAACAAGAAAATGCTCTGCTTGGATACTAGAGTTATCGAGAATTACTCGTTGCGACAAAACAAAAAAATAAAATAATCTGAATGCAAATGATAGCCAAGTGTACTTACCGGCTTACAGGGTGGTCCGTCGAGGAGTCTGTTGCCAATAACTCTCCCACTTAGAGCAAGGTCTGATTTCACAGAGGCATAACCACATTGCTAAGATAGAAAACTAAAACAGAGTTTAATCGGGAGCTTTCCTTCCCATTCACCAAGCCAAGACCAGAATGAAGTGAGAGCTATGGGATAGCCTTCGCATGGAGTAATGGAGGATGAGTGGGATCGTACCTGGCCATGTGAACAATGGTAAGTGCTGACATTTCATTGGGCATGCTAGTCGAACACTGTAACAATTTGACTTAACTCAGAGTGCCATAAATGTTGCAGACAGGTCTTTAAGACGAGAGGGTTCCAACTGGTTGTATTGCTCAGAGAATTTATGGCAAGGAACTTGAATGGCCTATGTAGGGTTCAATCTTTTATCACCTAGTTACACCACTTATACATTGAATCCAAACTACCTTTACGTTAACCATATCCTACCTGAGGTTTAGCCACTCGCGCTTTTGCTTTGAATAGTGTAGTGTTCGTCCTTTTCCTCAAAGGGTTTTGTTTTAAAAGTATTGTCGAATGGTGATAACCTTTTCACTTAGTCGTTGTAATAACATGTATACAAGGTCATTATCATAAGACCTCACACCTTTGACCTTTGCCTTTAGGGATTAGTTGGCTCTAAGTAGTTATACCCTTAATATAAAGTGGGGTTTGGAAATGAAACGATGGGTATTACCAGGGTGTAAATAAAAACAAGGTATCCCTAGCTATGTATCGATGATCGCTTTTTTTATCTCAATACTGAAATAGGAAGAGATGACATTAGGATAAAAATTGGTTAAAGTCATAAAAGCAAGGGACTGTTGGACATCATGGTTGACGACGGACTGAACTTTAAAGACACAGTATCAACTCAAAGTACCCAATAAAAGGAGTAATTAAATAAAAGAATTTTTTTTTTATGTAAATTTTGAGGTTCATTACATAGGGTATCAGAGCAAAAAGGTGACAACACTGGACCTGAACAGGGCCACAATAGCTGTTTAGTATAGATATTTTTTGATTTATGTAAAACTAACAAAAATCTAATGGTTACAAAGAGAAAGCTATTTCTGTTTTGTTAATTATGGAATCTCAGGATGATGCAGAGATCAGGATGGGAGAAAACCCGCAGCAGGGACCCCCTAGAGATCCACGACAAAACAGTGACAGAAGTTCACCCACAGAAGTGTTAGAAACAATGAGGAACCTTATTGTTGAATTACAAATTTTCAAAGCGGACAATGAAAAATTGAAAAAAAGCACAACAGGAACAACAAGAGATAAATGAAGTCTTGCTACGTAGTATAGTGACCAAGAAAAGCCCAAAGGATGATAACCATGAGGAAGATGTCAGCAAAAGGGCTTCTAATAAATCTTGGGAGGAAACAGAAAAAGTTGATAATTCGTCAGAAGGAACACCTTCAACTGAAGGAAAAACTAAATCTGACAGAAAAAGAAAA
This sequence comes from Picea mariana, assembly GCA_032191745.1. Lineage (NCBI taxonomy): Eukaryota > Viridiplantae > Streptophyta > Pinopsida > Pinales > Pinaceae > Picea > Picea mariana. The sequence goes on along the minus strand of JASDQU010371205.1, from coordinate 137,789 downwards.
CAAGTAGACCACCTTGAAGGAGAATTTAAAAAAATTAGACCAGCTACCTTTGATGGAGAATCCAAGACAGGAGCGGAAGCTGAAGCATGACTGTTGGACATCAAAAAATACTTCCAGATCTACAACTATTCCAGCAACATGAAGGTCAGAATGGCCATCTACAATCTGAAAGGGAAGGCCAGCATTTGGTGGCAGGACCTGAAATTGGCCAAGGGCCTAAAGGAAAAATAGTTGGAATGGTCTGACTTTAAGAAGTATTTCAAGAAACAATACCTTTCGAAAAGTTACTATGAAAGAAAGACAAAATAATTCTATGAGTTATGACTTGGACAGATGACAATGGAGGACCTTATAAATAAGTTTTTAGAACTGTTAAGGTTCATACCATACATCCGAGAGGATAAAGTAAAAATTTAGCGTTTTCTAAGCTGCCTACCACAGTCCTACAAGGACAGAATTGAATTTGACATCCCCAAATCCTTGAGCGAAGTATTCAGAAAAGCTCGAATGTGCTACGATCAATATAAACAGTGGGTAGAGTTTCCCAAAGCATGGAAGGATAAGAAACAAGAGTGAATGAACCAGCGGAAGAAGGGGTACCAGCCAGATCCTCATCGGAATACAACAAAAAGTTTTTTAAGAAAGGACTTTCACTCAAACCATCTGAATACGCAAGGTAGTGGTAAACCAGTAAACCTGGGAATGAAGAAGTTTGGAGACAACCCCCGCGAGCCATTAAAGTGTTGGGAATGCAAAGAGACTCATCTAAGGAGGAACTGTCTGCATTTGAGTTCAACAAATAGAAATGATGTTCATAATCTGCAGGAAGCCTCGATGGTGGGAGATGTGGGCAAGAGCCTACATCGAATAAATGTAGCCATAGATGGTCGACAAGCTGACCACCAGTCCTCGATGGTAGAAATTGAAGGTAAAATCATTGACACTCGAATTTCTGTTTCAATTGACCCTGGAGCTACGTTAAGTTATATTACACCTAGTGTGGCTGAGTCAAACAAACTTAAGAAACTGAAGCACATGAAATCATGGCTTGTACAATTAGCGACTGGTACTAAAAGAAAGGTAGCGGAGTTTGTTTCGGATTTTGAGTTCAGCTTAGACGTTCAAAGTATAAAGACTGATCTAAACATCCTACCACTATAATCTTATGATATGATTATTGGGATGGACTAGTTGGAATGACACAAAGCAATATTAAATTGCTATACAAAGATGCTTAGCTATAAGGATGATTTCGACACTACCAGGACAACCCAAGGTATATCGAAACCGGTATCAACCAGACAAATTTCAGTGATGCAACTAAAGAAATATATGAGAAAGGGATGTCAAGTGTATGCCATCCAAGTAACGAATCTAGTAGTAAAGGGGGATAAGCCAAAGTTGGAAGACTTTGATGTCCTACGTGATTTCAGAGACATGTTTGTGGATGAGATACTAGAATTACCCCCTAGAAGGGAAATAGACTTCTCCATAGACCTGTTACCCGGTTCCACTCCTATCTCAAAGATGCCTTACCGAATAAGTCTACCAGAATTGACAGAATTAAAAATACAATTACAGGAGCTGTTGGACAAAGAGTATATCAGACCGAGTGTCTCACCTAGGGGAGCACCAGTCCTCTTTGTGAAAATGAAGGATGGTACTCTAAGATTATGTATTGATTATAGACAACTAAACAAAATGACTATCAAGAATAAATACCCATTACCAAGGATAAATGATCTGTTCGATCAAGTGGGGGGGAGCGAAGATATTTTCAAAATTGGATTTACGCTCTGGTTTTCATCAAGTTCGGATAAAAGACGAGGACATAAACAAAACAACATTTCAGACAAGATATGGATATTACGAGTCTATAGTCATACCTTTTAGACTCACTAACTCCCTAGCCATGTTTATGTGCCTAATGAACAGTATTTTCAGTGAGTACTTGGACAAGTTCATGGTAGTATTCATCGACAATATCCTAGTCTATTCAAAGTCAGAGGAAGAACATGAGGAACACTTAAGAACCATGTTGCAAATGTTAAGGGGGAACAAATTGTATGCCAATTTCGACAAGTGTGACTTCTATCAGGAAAAAATACAATATCTAGGACATGTAATTTCAGAAGAGGGCATTGTCGTAGACCCTAAAAAGATGAAATCCATTATGGAATGGCCGATACCTAAAGATGTAGTAGATATACGGTCATTCATGGGAATCACCGGATATTATTACCAGTTTATAGAAGGGTTTTCCAAGATAGCCTACCCTATCACATCGTTACAAAATAAAGGAACCAGGTTTAACTGGTCAGAGAAGTGTCAAGGAAGCTTCAACAAACTTAAGGAATTATTGACAATGGCACCCATATTGAAAGTAGCAGACCTAGATAAAGACTTCACCGTATTCATTGATGCAAGTAAAGAAGGACTAGGTGGTGTCCTAACGTAGGAAGGACACGTTATCTGTTATGAGTCTCAGAAATTAAAAGAACACGAGTGTAAATACGTCACTCATGACTTAGAGTTGGCAACAGTAATACATGCTCTAAAGATGTGGCGACACTAGATAATGGGTAGAAGATTCCTATTATTAATGGACAATAACGGGGTGAAATATTTGTTTAACAAGCCAGATCTTAATGCAAGGCAGGCAAGGTGGTTATCTTTCTTGAGCGAATTCGACTTCGAGGTCAGACATATCAAGGGAAAGGAAAACAAGGTAGCAGATTCTTTAAGTAGAAGAATCCACGGGTTATTTGAGATGAATACTAGCAGGGTAGAAAGTGATCTAGAAGAAAGAATAGAGGTGGCAGGTATTGATGACGAAAACTATACTAAAATAATGGTAGAATTACCAAACAACACCGCGAACTCAGATAAACCAAATCTAAGTATCGACGAGAAGGGACCGCTATGATTTAAAAATAGACTTTACATACCAGATTCAACAGGGTTAAAATTAACAATATTGGACGAAGTGCATAAGAAAACATATTCTAGCCACCCAGGTTACCAAAAAATGATAACAACGCTTAGAAAACTATTTTATTGGCCTAGTATGAAGGGTGAAACAACAGAATATTTGGCAAGGTGCCAAGATTGTCAGCAAGTTAAGGCTGAACACCAGCATCCAGCCGGTCTATTACAGCCATTTCCAGTACAAAAATGGAAATGGGAAACTATATCACTCGACTTTATAACAGGTTTGCCTAAAACTCAGAAACGGAATGACTTTATCATGGTTGTAATCGATAAACTCAGTAAATCTACACACTTTATTCCTGTAAAGTCTACTTTCAAAGATATAAACATTGCTGAAATATTCATGAAAGAAATATTTAGACTGCATGGTATTCCTAAAATGGTGATTTCAAATAGAGACGTAAAATTCACATCCACCTTTTGGAAGGAATTGTTTGTAGGGCTCAATACCAACTTGAATTTTAGTACAAGTTATCATCCACAAATGGATGGATAGACCGAAAGGACAAACCAAATCATGGAGGATATGCTCCACATGTATGTGAGAACAAAACCAAACAAGTGGGAAGACTATCTACACTTGGTAGAATTTGCATGTAACAATGGGTACCAAACTTTGGCTAAGTTAAGCCCTTTCGAAATACTGTACAACAGAAAATGTACGACGCCAATCAGCTGGGATAACCTGACTGATAGACTCATGGTCGGACCCGAAATGCTCCAAGAAATGGAGAACATGGTTAGAAAGGTACAATAGAACTTGAAGGAAGCACAGGATAGATAGAAGAGTTATGCAGACCAGAAAAGACGACACTTGGAATTTCAAGCAAGAGACCATGTTTATTTGAAAGTCAAATCCCGAAAAATCTCGTTGAAATTAGGGAACTGTGCCAAATTGGCACCCAAGTTTTGTGGGCCCTTCGAGATACTAGCTCGAATTGGACCCGTAGCATACCAATTTGCACTTCCAGCTAATCTAAGAATTCATAATGTATTTCATGTTTCATTGCTGAAAAAGTATATTCATGACTCTACTCATATGATTGATTGGAACTTGGTGCAGGTGGAACCCGAAGGCGAGTTCCAAGTGGAACCCCTATGCATTCTGGACTGGAGAGAAATAGCACTTTGGAACAAGGTCGTCGCTTAGGTAAAGGTGCAAGGGAAGCACTTTAGCCCTGAGGAGGCCACTTGGGAGTTGGAAGGATATTTGAGGAAATCTCATCCAATCCTATTCCAGGAAAGGAATGAACATTGAGGACGGTGTTTTATTTAAGGGGGAAAGGATGTGACATCCCCCCAAAAATAAAGAAAACAAAAATATTTTTTGAATTTAAATTGCTGGAAATTTATTTCCGGTTTTAGTAAATTCGAAATTGGAAAAAATTTTCCATTTATGGAAATTCCGAATTTCGGATTTTATAATTGTAATAAATGATTTTGACTATTGGGTAGAGATCTGATTTGTCCCAACTAGATATTGAACTATGACACTTGTATGAAAAAAGAGAATATTTTATATTGATTGCAGGAGACAAACGGGACAACCATGTTAAATTTTAGCTGACCATGAATCCATGAGAGGGGAACCTATTGGAACTACCTCTAGGCTGATTTTTACAAGTGGAAAATTAGGGAATTGGCCACTAGCAACCCCTGAAAATCGGGGATTTAGAAATCTGCGAAAAATCCCAAAGGAGGGAAAAGACCTAGGCAAATGGATAAATAAGCATATGTGAGGAGGCAGGACGCTGCCAAGTATGATGGAGAGGAAAACTATTGATTTTTTTTCCTTGTTGTTATGAACACTGAATGAGTGTAAGGCAAGGAGGAACTACTGGTTCAAGGGATATTGCGGAAGAGGGGTGTCCAAGTTTTCCCTCATGGACTCATGGTCAGGCTAGGGGGTGAACTGTGCAAGTGATCTTGGCTGCTCGGTTCTATGGTTGGGAGGAACGTGGTTGTTCCCTTTGTTTTTCCATGAGTTACTTTAGATATGCTACTCTAAACCCTACCTGTTCAAATGTGTTTATATCTATGGTAGTGAACATGTTAAATCTGTAGTGAAGTAGTTCCTAGTTGTCTGTTTCAAATAATCATATAATTGTTGTGTGTTATTTTTGTACAAAATTTCAATATCTCTGTCTCTGTGGAGTGTTTTTGTTACAGATATGGTGAAATACTTCAAGTTAGCATGCATCCAAAAACATTGACAAAGGCGGTTCGATGACTATAGTTTACAACTACCTTCCTAATTTTAAATCTGTTGCACAAAAGGAAATTTATTTTCCTGTTTAGTGTAATTGGTAGCCAAGCATACCATTTCCCTATGGCAAAATTATTTTTCTGTAGATAAATAGTATACAGTGAACCTACACTAATAAGTATACAAGTTCAAACTATAGGCAAAAATATCCTGCAATACTGAGATTATATTCGACATACTTGTAGACCTGTATAGGTATAATATGAACATATACATATTATATGATGGATAATCTTTATAAACGATACATTAACGCTGATGAAAAACCAACTATAAACAGAGTTGGGTAATATACTTATATGTGTGTGTGAACATACTCGCTGGAAAATAATCCAGCAAATCCACAGACCCCAATACCAAAGCGTTGAAACATAGATACTATGGTATAGTTAGTAGTACCGGCGCCGGATCAAACTGACTTAATTCTAGTGTGGGATCAACCAAATGCTAGATTAATGGATGGAATAGGAGCATAAGTAAAATATAAATTACATAGCGCATATATGGTGCAATATGTAATCCACGACAAGTTAGGGTTATGATATGTATGAGTGGGGAAAGCGAGGCTCGGGCTCATTTCCTACCTTTGGCATGTCATTCGTATAACAAAACTAAGTACCCAAACTTCAACAAAACTAGGAGGATTTTTGAATACAAGCGCACAGTACCAGTGGGAGAGAACCTCCCTTAATCACAGTATTTTTGTGCTAGCTATAGGTGCATTAATATACAACGTTAAATCATTTTGAGACGACTGTATAATTAATTCTTGGAAATTTCAGAAATGAAATTCAACATTAATTCTGTGAAATTAACTAGAACAGATCAAGAAATGAAATTCAACACTAATTCTGTGAAATTAACTAGAACAGATCAAGAAATGAAATTCAACATTAATTCTGGGAAATTAAATAGAACAATCCAAAATGAAATTCAACATTAATTCGGGGAAATTAGCTAGAACAAATCAAGAAAATGAATTTCAACTCTGTTTGACCAAACCGAACTATCGAAAAAAATTAGAAGAGAATGTTGAACATAGAAACAATAGTTCTATATCCTATTGCTACCATAATATCCACAACAATTAAAAATCCAATACATTTTTCTTAATCATTTAAATAAAATGGCGTTATGGATACAACGAATCCAATCAAGCGAAAGCTTGGTGCACTTTCATTGAACCATTCTTTAATACAAAATTCGGGTGTACCCTTAAAACAACTAACACAAAACTGAAAACGAAAGATCTTCACAATATTAAGATCGAGTCGTAGCCTCGATCAACGGTGCCAGTAATAACTTAGACAGAGGTTTATTCGTTAGTTGGAACCCGAGTACCTCTTGGAAGAGTGAAGAGGGCGTTCCCCTTCCATGGCATGAGCACACTCTGCATGAAACAAGGTGAAACATTAAGAAAGTGAATCCGATAAACAGTAACACAACCTTTAAAGGAATAGAACAAAAAAAAGAAAAAAAAAACTTAACTATAATAACAGCTTCTTTAACCTTCGCCATTTGTGCTCAACCCGTGTGCTCCCAGACCGAGGAGGGAAGAGGAGCTCGTGCCTCCCTAATGGGTACCCTCGCATAGCAAAGGGGCCCATCATTAGTGGCAAATACCATCTTTTAACCCAAAGAAAATCATGTACAGGGATAACATGCATATAATGAGCATAAAGCGATAGTAAACATAAATCCACTGTAACAGTTTAATTATAAACAGAAAGATTAAACCACCTCTGGACTATAGGACAACCCCTATTATCGACATAGTAATGCCAGTGAATGTAAGGTTTAAACATAGGACCTTTGTTTAGTTCCACACTGTACCGAGAGGTATTTTACACACAAGAAAGCCAGATACATACACTGTCAACTAGGTATTAACCGACGAAGGAAAACACACCTAATACAGAATTTTTAGTTAAGAAATAAATAAACAGAATATCTCGGATGCGCAGACATCGGGATAAAACCTTCCACAGAGAAAGATGGCTCGGCTCGACAAGAAAGCCAGTGCAGAGAGGGGATTAACTATAAGAAACCCTAAACCCTACTGGAGCACCCCGTTTCCCTTTTTCTATTTCTTTTAACACCGTTATAAAACAAGAAAATGCTCTACTTGTATACTTGAGTTACCGAGAATTACTTGTTGAGAAAAAACAAAAAAATAAAAGAATCCAAATGCAAATGACAGCCAAGTCAACTTACCGGCTTACGGGGTGATTCGTCGAGGAGTCTGCTGCCAAGAACTCTCCCACTTAGAGCAAGGTTCGATTTCACAGAGGCATAACCACGTTGCTAAGACAGAAAACTAAAACAGAGTTTAATTAGGAGCTTTCCTTCCCATTCACCAAGCCAAGACCATAATGAAGTGAGATCTATGGGATAGCCTTCGCATGGAGTAATGGAGGATGAGTGGGACCGTACCTAACCATGTGAACAATGGTAAGTACCGACATTTCATTGGGCACGTCGGTCGAACACTGTAATGATTTGACTTAACTAAAAGCACCATAAATGTTGCAGACAGGTCTTTAAGATGAGAGGGTTCCAACCGGTTGTATTGCTCAGAGAATTTATGGCAAGGAACCCAAATGGCCTACGTAGGGCTCAATCTTTTATCACCTGGTTACACCACTTATACGTTGAATTCAAAGTACCTTTGCGTTAACCATATCCTACCTGAGGTTTAGCCACTCGTGCTTTTTATTTGAATAGTGTAGTGTTCATCCTTTTCCTCAAAGGGTCTTGTTTTAAAAGTATTGCCTAATGGTGATAACCTTTTTGCTTAGTCCTTGTAATAACATGTATACAAGGTCGTTATCATAAGACCTCACATCTTTGACCTTTGCCTTTAGGGATTAGTTGGCTCTAAGTAGTTATACCCTTAATATAAAGTGGAGTTTGGAAACAAAATGGTGGGTATTACCAGGGTGTAAATAAAAACAAGGTATCCCTAGCTATGTACCGACGATCGCTTTTTTGATCTCAGTACCAAAATAGGAAGAGATGGAATTAGGATAAAAATCACTTAAAGTCATAAAAGCAAGGGACTGTTGGACATCATGGTTGACGACGGACTAAAATTTAAAGACACAGTATCAACTCAAAGTACCCAATAAAATGAGTAATTAAATAAAAGAAATTTTATTTTTTTTATGTAAATTTTGAGGTTCATTACAGGGAGACTGTTGATTAAGGTTGGTTGTCATTGATGTCAACCCTTGAAGAAAGCCCCATAGCACAAAGGTTTGGGTAATGGACACAAGATTTTTTGATGTAAATATGACTCATTATTGTTTTGTCATGGTTTATAAGAAGTAAATATGGATGAACTCCAAAGTGGTCCCCTTATGGTGAAATCCCTCATGAGAAGATGCTTTGTGGAGTAAGAGAACTCATGCTTAATTGTGGAATAATGAGAATAAGGATAGTGAATTTGTCATGGAAACTATCCTAGATGGATAGTGTTTTTCAGGTCATTTCTTGTGGTATGTAGAACATCACATAACTCCTCACGGTTAGAGAGCTATGACCATGTGAAGTTGGAGAACCCAGGTTTGGGCAAGGGACCCAAGTTTGTTTGAAGGATAAAGGTGTGATTTTTGATATATTTGAAGGTAATAATATTCTATATGGATAGTACATGTCATTCCATTTCTGGTGGTATATGGAATGTCACATAACTCCTCACGGTTTGAGAGTTATGGCCTTACGAAGTTGGAGAACCCTCATATGTCATCTAGAAGCCCCAAAAGGTCAAAGTAGTGAAAGTGGTTTAAGATATTTTAAAAGGTAAATAATAAAGTGAAGTGATGAGTGTATTATAATTCAAATTGAATAAAAAATAAATTATTTCAATAATAAATTTAATGGAGAAATTAGAAGTGGGTTAACCCTAAAATAAGGAAAGTGGGCCAACTGACCTAGAAGATGTTTTTAAGGAAGCTACTTGGAGAGAATAAATAAGAGGCAAGGCTATCTCATTTTAATCACACTTGAGAATATTGAATATCTATATAAGGTGTCTGAGGTAACCAAGGATATCTAAGCCAAATTTTTGAGGGAAGTTGAAGAAAATAATGCCGAAATGCAAGGAAGGATAAATTCTTTTGATGGTGCTTTCTAAGGTATGTTATTTACAATCTGTCTCACCATTTTCGCTATAGATTTTTTTATATAATGATTCAGACCGTGAAATTGATATTCCATTGAGAACACATACCCAAGTATCTTTTGTGAAAAATTCATCTTGTGGGTCCTTGTAGTTTGGGAGTTACACTCCGTGGAAAATAGGGTTTGTGGCTAGTCCTGAAACTAGTCAAAAATAGATGTTTTGAGTAAAAACGTCATAACTTATTCATAAAAGATCAAAATTCAATGAGAAAAAATGTGTTGGTTATGGTACATTCTTTATTATGCATTGTAACATTTTTATATCAATCCAATGAATATTTTGTGCGGGGCACGCTCTACAAGGTCACTTGCTAGAGTAAGCCAGAATTCAGCAAGGTATGCCATTTTTGCTATAAATCATTTTGTGAGAGGTTCCAAGTAGTGAAACCTAGAGGAATTTCATAAAACACACTGAAGAAAATTGTGTATCAGTTTCAAATATTTATACATTACAGGTTCAAAGTTATGATTACTTAAAGTTAGGGTTGTTGACTAATCCAAAACTAGGCATGTGAGACTAAGGAAAAGTTTGATGAAAATGCTAGTCTCTTGTTGTTAAAGTTAAGGAAGGTTTGCATGAATGTGACCATATACACTAGGCCTATTACAGAGATAAAAATCATATTTGGATGATGAAATTGATGAGGGATTTTGGTTGAGGTGCATGTTGAGTACATGGTTGAGATAAGTAGTTGACGAGTTGGAAGATACATGAGGTGTATAGTCAATGATGTTGGTACATATTGATGAGTAGTTGACACATGATTGGTACATAATTGGTACATGGTTGGATGCACTTGCTTATAGTATAGGTTGATTACAGGTTGTTTGGTACAGGTTGGTGCATGGTTGATGCACTTGTTTATGGTACAGGTTGATTATAGGTTAAGGTACAAGTTGATGCATGGTACAGATTTATTGGTACAGGTTTACAATGGTATATCTCATAGTGATAGTGTGACAGTGGTTCCATCATTCTACTTCTACTTCAGGGTGGCGGGACGGGGCAAGGACAGGTGGTTGTAGTCGGAGAACATAGGGGTTTGTAGCCTCCTTCTAGTGGTAGCCAAAGAATTGGGGAGTTGGAGCTTCCCTTAGGTTGTAGCCTGGGAAACTAGGGGGTTGGAGCCTCCTTCCAGTTGTAGCTAGAAAAAAAAAATTGGTGCTTCCAATGAAGGTAATTCTTCAAGAAATATAAGAAAAAGCATTTTGTGGTTTTCTCCCGATTTGGGTTTCCACGTAAGACATTGGTGTACTATGTATGTGTGTGATTGTTTATTTCTTACTACTCATTATTGGATCATAATTCTACACTGATATAACATTTGAAGAAAAAAGATTATAACTACGCTATTACTGATTCAGCCCCCCCTCTTAGTAATCCAACAGATTCATTTATAAGGTTGTGATAAATCAACGTTTTCTTTCAAGGGGTGCCTGAGTAATAGAGTGTACTTTTGGAAACTCTATCACCTTTGTATAAAAATCTTTGATTGTTGATGTGTGATCACTGGCTGTAGAATGCACGTGGCGAGTTGGTGTAGTAGACATTCATTTGCAGTCGCTCATGCAAATCCAAGTGGAAGCAACCGTTGGGGTACCATGCATCTCTTCCAAAACTGGAATCTGTTTCATTTATACCTGCCCTTTTCAATAGGTAATTTTACAACATCTACACGATGAATATTTGCTACGCAGGTGTTGCATCAAACTTATTTTTAACGTAAGAAAATAGGATATGCGTGGAGAAATATTTCATGCCATGATCCAAAAAGACAAGATGTGGTTTTCTTACTCATGCCTCCGGCCTCACTTGTAACCTTAAAAATATGAGTGTTTTTCTAAGAGACCAGTTCTGTTTGCTCAGACTCTTCACCTGTCTCCATAAGACTGTGCTTCCTTTATGTTTTTCTTGAACATTGTCAGTCTGCACTTGTTGAAATGATGTGTGATTCTTTCTTCTGACACCCTGTATTCCTCCCGCAACTGGATAATTACATCGTGTGCCTCTTTGAGATGTTTTTTGAGCCAATTTACATTCCTTGCTCCACTCTACGATGTTGGCATTTGAATAGTTCTTTTTGTTAGTTGTCTTATTAACACTCTATTTTCTTGATAAAGTTCGAAAATACCATGTTGCGCTCACTTCAGTTGTTGTGACAGTAACTCAGCATTCACGCTTTCATCACCTGACTTCCTCTCCCTTTCATAAATTCCCTTGCTTTCACATTCAACAGGCTCTAGCTGAACGACGCGCATGGATAATCTCTTGGCAGCAGACTTAGTGCGCAGTTTACTAGGATATTTGATCTCCTTAGTTTTATTATTCAACCTTGGCCTACCTCTTTTCTGGGGTGTTGGCTAGTGGGATGACGAGTCCTCTATTTCCTTTCCCTTTCTTTTTCTCGTGACATCATCTTTCTCACCCCTACGCTATGGCTCACTGTTTCTATTGTAGATAGAGGAATGTATCCTTTGGGGTCTCTAGGGATGTTAGTTGTAATCAAAAATGAATCCAAGTCCATGTTCAAATGTCTCAAATTTTCGACCACTAACAACTTGATTAATGACAAATGGGATAAATTGCTCCCCTGCTGTCCTGGACGCTATCCACCATATTTCCAAATATTTGATATAAGAAGAAAGGTAGATTAAAGGGTTTCTTCCCTGTGAAGCGCATCAACAACCTGATGTGATATGGGTACACCCTGTCAAACCTTCCTTCACAGGTGAAATATCTTTTGATTACCTTTAGAAGTTTTTGGAAAGGCTCTAGGAGGTACTGGCTTGGAATGTTGGCTCCAATTTTTCAATTTAGATCTTTGGGCTTGATTGAATTATTTATAGCACAAAATGTCTAAATCCATGCCTTCAAACCATTTTTCTTTGCGCAGAGGGATTTCTGTTGTAGTTGAAAAAGTTTCCTCTGTCACTCAAAAGGTTATTCTTGCAATGGTCACGCTGACCCCTATAAAATTTAGGGCAAATTGCTCGGCCAACTTCTCATTATATCCTTTAATATTTTGATAAAAGTGCATACATCTGGCTTGTTCAAAATATACCCTGATTATGGGGTCTTTGTTTATTATCTCTAGGTTCTTAGGTTCAGATCTCATGGCCCTACCACTTCTCACCTTTTTTCTTATGCTTTGGGACATTTCTATGATGCTAGTATATATTCATCTTGCATGCGCAGTAATGAGTTGTAACACCCTCTCTGCATGGAAAATAAGAATGATGGACTTTGCATAGACTACAAGAAAGGCAGTAATAGAATCTTTGTGTGACAAACAAAAACCAGCTACAACAGTTCATGGCACGGGAGTAAGGCGCGACAAAAAATTCCGGTGCACTGGGGAAACTCGACGCGGTAGAAAACAACAACGGGTGACTTCTCATAGTAGAAAAATGAGACAGAAAATTCAGGAGCAGTGGAAGAACTGGGTGTGGTAGCAAAGTACCGGGGGAATTTTCACGAGACAAGAAATTTTGGCGCAGTGAGAAGGTCAGCACGGCAGGAGAAAATTTCAAAGGAAAAATATGAGTGCGAGAAGAAATAATTCGTCCAAAACGCTAATCTACAATGTCCTCCAAATAATTTAATAAATGACTGAAAACAATGGAGGAGACATGGCGTAGTGAAATTGAGAGACTTACAATAAGACCAATGGAAAAAAAAATTTACACAATGAAGGTTTCTAGAGCTTGCAAAGAAAACTATGGACAACACACAGATTCTACGAGTAAAGGAGAGGCATGCAGGGTGACCAGTATTTATACTTGAATGGATAAGGAGTAAAATCATGGAAGAGGATGATAAATACATGGCGACGAGAAGTTTGAAAGTAGGTTGAATGATTTGCACATTAAACTCATGCGACAGGTACCCTTTGAAGTGTGCAAAGTACAAATGATAGGAGCAGAAAAGTACAAATGATAGAAGTGTCATGATTTTTCACCTTTCTGACTTCATGATTAGGTAATGATGTTCGTCATATCTTTCTATCTGACCTTTATCCCAACAACTTGGCTCTATCTTTGGTACATAAATTCCCCTTTTTTCACAAGACTCGATATTTAGAGAAAGGGACATTTACAAATAGTACATGACTAATCATTACGCCCTTTCCCAACTCTAAGGGCCAGAATTGCTACTTGTTGATT
>JASDQU010371205.1:99388-109398 GCA_032191745.1 Picea mariana | reverse complement strand
CTAGTCATTAACCTTCTCCTTTGGTATTTAGAACCTCATAGTGCTAACTAGATATTTCACTTTTAAGTTAGACCGTTGATTTACTTAAGGGTTGTGCTTTTTTATGAGAATAAATTGGTCGATCCCTAGGCATCTGGAATAATGGTAAAGCATGATTAATTTAGTAGTTAAGTTTATTTGTGCGCCTCAATTAAAGTTGTCATGTGAATTTATTGTATTTATTCCCTCACGCCTGGAAATGATTAGATTAGATTTCTTACGCCTTGATTCCATTGATAATTACTCTTGCACATTTGAATAGTGTGTTGTATGTTGTACTAGAATGGATGTGCCATGAATTTTTAAATGATGTGTTATTGGTGATGTAAATGGTTGTCTCTTGATCCACCAAAAATTTGAATGAATAAAGGATTGAACGAGGAATTCCATTTGTGCCTTGAATATTTACTGACGATGATTGATTATGTAATAATTTGATTGTGCGTACCGATTAATGTTACGCATGGTTACTCAAGTGGTTATATTTCTAGTTCACCATAAAATTCAATGTAATGAATGTTTGTTTTAGCTATTTACTTCTTGCGCAGTGAAAATCTATTGTAAAGAATTATTTCCATTGATATTATACTTCTCACGTGCCATGGAATAAGTGTTGAATTTTATGTTGACTACACTACGCCTTGATTGAATGATGATTAGGATTTATTGATTATTTTGTTTGCACCTTAATTTAATTGATAATCACTTGCGCCATGATATGTATAGTGAGGTGTGGATGAATATGGGTGTAATGACCTTGGCGTCATAAAAAGTTAATGAATATTTAACATTTTCCATTGATTAGGAAGTAATTTAATAATTGGATTGCATGCACATTGGAATAATGATGGATGTACCATGTGATTTACTTGCGCGGATTAATTTAAGTGTGCATGTGATTGCTTCGTAATATTTCTCTTGCATCTTGAATTTTAAAGTTGATCACTCTGGCATTGTGAGAAGATGCTAATTAATATTGCGCCATTACTTAAGTTGGCATATGAATGTTCTAGAATTGTTTACTCTCGCGTGTAGCGAATATTTAAATGTTGATGTATGATTAATAACAATGATGGTTAATCTTGCGCCCTGATTAATTGATGAATAGTATTGATGGATTGATATGGTTGATGATTGGACTTGTTTGTAGTGGGATGTAGACACCTCCTTCTTCCTCAGAACAATTGCCAGCCCTGCGAGATTAAATGGTTAAAATCAATTGGAACTTGGGCTTGAGCATTACTTATGTGTCCTGGAGGTCCTAACCTTGTAGGGTACGTTGGGCGATTAGTCATTTTATATTCAATATCCGATTGAATGTTATTGTAAATTGTTTGAAGATAATTATGATATGTTATCCTGCTATGCTATTTATGTTTATGTGTCGCTATCCTTAGTTGACACGTTGAATGCGTCGTTAGTGATTCCTTCATGAGTAGTTGGTACTGCTTTTGATTATGATGTTGTTGAGTAGGTGTTGTTGTGATCTTGTGTTAATGTTAATTTATTAATAAAACTAAAAATTTCTTAAGCATAAGCATAACATAGGGTTGTTACATATGGTATCAGAGCAGGTACAACCTTGCGACTATGGATCATCACGCCTTCCACTGTATTAAACCATTTATTAATAACTTATTGTTGATTAAAATTTTAACTTGTCTGTACTGGTAACCCTGGTTAGAGGACGTCGGGGAGGTAGATGATGTTGTGCTAGGGGCAGAGGTGTGACACCTCCAGTAGCATCCACACCAAATAGTTCTAAACCCCAAGCAGAAGAACAAGTCATGAGACAAGGGATGACTGCTGAGAGGTATGTGGTTGGTCTGATGAGGTCCTTTCAAAGGATTTCATATGTCTTGATTAACCATCTAGATAGAAATGAGGCCAGGGTGCTTGTACCCCTATGAGGGTCCATAGCACACCCCAGTCGGTACTGGTAGCATTCACAGAGAACTAAAGAGGATCAAGTTTCCCGAGTTCTTGGGTGCCACAGATGGCGCAACCACCGAGGAAATGTTGGAGAACATGGTGATGTGCCTCGTTCTTTGTGGTTACAACCTCCAACATGGAGGCTGTATGGAAATATTTCAGCTAAAGGAAAGCGTTCTTCTCTGGTGGAAGATGCTCCTACCTTAATTAGATATGGTCGTCGAAGCCATGTTATGGGAACAATTCGAGATATGGTTCTGAGAGAAGAAATTGTCAAAGGAATTCATTGAGCATCAGCTCGATTAGTTCAACACCTTACGATAGGGTGGTCGTACAGTGTCGGATTATGAGACTAGATTATGGAGCTACTTTGATATACCTCGCATCTGAACATGGAGAAGATGGAGGTCAAAATGTTTTTGTTCAACCTCAACTCCAGCTTTCATGTGAAGGTGAGGATATAAATGCCTCGTACGTTGCACGATGCAGTCTAGTATGCCTCATAGATGAGGAAGAATTGACCTGCGGGAGTTAGGGCAAGACTCCTGCAAGATTTTCCAGACTAATGACATCTGGTGCATAGTAGCATTAGACGCCAGCCAGATAAGACATCTTGGTATCAAGATACATATATAGGACCCTTGTTGACGACACTATGACAACAGGTTCCTGAATGGAGGACTCCCTACAGGGGACCATTGCATCAGTGACAAAGCCACTAGCAGCTACAGTTTAGGCTTGTCAGCAGAATAGACCAGGATCTTAGGCTAGTACACCAACAACTTTTACTTCAAGGCTAGGAGTATTGGACTGGAGACGGGCGTTGGAAATGTGGAGAGCCACCATACCAGCAAGATTGTTTGGTTGAAAGGGCCAGAGTGATCGGGTCAATAAGACACACTATCGCTATAGAGGGGGCAAGGCCCACAGGATTCATGAATGTGGTGAATAACCGCCAGGCTGAGCACTGGTCCACTATGATCGATACATTAGGCACAATAGTCGACCAAAATTTTTGTTTGGATAGAGCTAGGTACTACAGAAGAGAATGCACAAGGATGCAAGTTATATGCAATCTTAGCGTTGAACGACAAGGGCATGTCAGAAGGACTAGAAAAGATTCTGGTAGTATGATATTTGTAGACGTAATCCCAGAAGAGTTACCTGATTTTTCGTCCAAAAGGGAATTGGAAATTACCATTGAATTAAAACCTGGAATTGAACTGATAGCAAGAACACCTTATCATATGTCGACCCCTGAGTTACAAGAGTTGAAAATGAAACTAAAGGAGTTTTTGGACCTCATACTTATATGTCCAACCGTGTCACCTTGGGGTGTGCCTATTATTTCATATAGAATAAGGATGGGTCGTGGAGACTCTGGATTGAATATCGTCAATTGAATAAGGAAACAATCAAGAACCAATATATGTTTCCAAGAATAGAAGATTACTTTGATCAAATGAAAGGAACGATGGCGTTTTCAAAGATCGACTTGAGATTAGGATATCACCAGTTATGGATCAAGAAGGAAGAAATTCCTAAGACCACATTCCAGACAAGGTTGGGACGTTATGAGTTTACCGTTATACTATTTGGACTGACAAATTCCTAGGGGTATTAATGATCTTGATGAATGGGGTGTTCCACTAATACTTGGACAAGTTTTTTCAAGTATTCATTGATGAAATTTTGATATATTCTCGGACGACGAAAGAACTTGACGAACATTTTTGCTTGGTACTATAGTGTTTTCGAGAAAACAAGTTATATGGGAAACTGTCGAAATGTTTTTTTTATCATTCGAGGATTCATTATTTAGGGCATGTTATATTCGGTGAAAGCATCATTGTAGATCCAATGAGGGTAGAGGTTATTATGGGATGGCCTACGCCGACAAATGTACCAGAAGTACGTAGCTTCATGGGATTAGCAGGATATTGTTGATGGTTCATTGAAGGTTTTTCAAAGATAGCAAGTTCGATCATGGAATTTCAAAAGGAAAAAAAATAAGTTGTATGGACCGAGAAGTGTGCAAAAGAATTTCAAAGGTTCAATGGGTTGTTGACGACAAAACTGATACTGAAAATCCCCGACTTGGAAAAGGATTTCATGTCATGCATAGACGCATCCAAGGAAGGCTTATGCGGAGTCTTCATGCAAGACAATTGATTGATTTCTTACATCTCAAGGAAGTTAATAAAGCATGAGTATAACTATACGATGCACTATTTGGAGATATTGGCCATTGTGTATTCCCTGAGAGGTGGATACACTACCTGATTGATGAAAATTTGAACTGAAAACAAACCACTCTAGTTCGAAGTACCTTTTACGCAAAGTGACTTGAACGCGTGACAAGGGAGTTGGTCGAAAATTCTTAGAGAGTACAATTTTGAGATTGCCTACATAAAAGGAACAATAAACAAAGTGGTAGGTGTGTTGAGTTGGAAATGAAACATATTTTCAGTGATACCTCTTCAGATGAATCTTCCTGAAAATATTCTAACTATACAACGCGACAATGACTGATATAAATAGCTTAAGGAAAATTTTGGACACAACACCAAGTTGCTACCAAAATTTGTGGGATTCAATGTGGACAACGACGAGTTAATGAGGTATAATAACTAGATTTACATAGCACCTAATGACGAGTTGATAATTTTGATATTAAATGAAGCTCATAGAGAAGTATACATGGCTCATCCAGGAGTCATGAACATCAGGGAAGACCTTAAGCCCTTATTATTCTGGAAATGAATGAAGGCAGGAATAGTCAACTATGTGGCGAGATTTCTAGAATGTCAGCAAGTGAAAGATGAACATAAACATTCGACAATATTACTACATCCACACACTATTCTGGAACAGAAATTGGAGGTCATTTCGATGGAATTAATTGTGGATTGTTTCTTATGGAAAGGAGGCATGATTCAATTTTAGTGGAAGTTGACACTCTGACAAAGAGTTCACATTTTATTCCTATGTGTACAACCTATCAAGCGCTATACATAGCTAGAGTTTTTATCAGCATGATTGTGAGATTGCATGGCATTCCTAAGAGGATCATATCTGATCGAGGATCAGTGTTTACAGGATGATTTTTGACTAGTTTCTAAGAGTCCCTGGGAACCCAACTTAACTTTAGTACCATGTATCACCCTGAGACAGATGGTCA
Organism: Picea mariana; assembly: GCA_032191745.1. NCBI lineage: Eukaryota > Viridiplantae > Streptophyta > Pinopsida > Pinales > Pinaceae > Picea > Picea mariana. The sequence continues at coordinate 104,246 of JASDQU010371205.1, read as the reverse complement.
AACAGAAATAGCAAACCAAATTTTGGGAATATTTGTGGCGTATGAATGTAATGGACCAACAGAAACATTGGGGAGATTCCTTGCCACTGGTAGAGTTGGCATACGACATTAACTATCAAGGTATCGTTAATATGGAACCATTGAGTTTCTCTACAGGAGACCTTGTCAGACGCCTTTGAGATGGGATCAACTCGAGGATAAGTTCATGGTAGGAAGAGAAGATATCCAAGAAAGGGAAAAACAAATACAAATGATAAGAAAAAGGGATGGAAGAAGTGCAATATCGGTAGAAGATTTATGTCAAGGCACATCTTGTGGACCATAATTATGAAGTTGGCCTATCGACTAGTCATGCCTCATTCCTTGAAGTGTTGCACGTTGTTTATATTGTATTTGTTTGTGACATTATTTTAGTCATCCTATGCATGTGATTGACATGAGCTCTTTGCAGGTGTCAGATGAGGTCATTGTCACTGCAGAGCCCATCCGCTTCCTGCACCCTCACATTTGACATTTATGGTGTCAAACAGTAAATCAGGTCAATGTCTAGTGGGACCATTCTAGTCCACTTTTCTATCTAAGATGACGCATATGATATGTGCCAGCAGTTTCCATTTTTGTTGATAGTTAGACATTCAGATCTTGTCAGATACTTTATTTACTACACTTATATTATGAAACTTTGGGAAGTAGTTTAAACCAAGAGGGGGTGTATGTAACATACCGCTCTTGCACACACATGATTTGACTAATCCTTGAGGACACTTACGTGCAAGCGATCTGGTTCAGTATATGGTTGTTTATTTTACTTATGGATTTTGATGATAATGTTGTGGATTATCATGTTATGTTATTTGATATCTATGTATAGACATGTGTTATTGACGGGTTTCTCCTAAGTGTGGCGGACACTTGAAAAATTGAGGATGTTGATGGAATCAATGGAACTCCTTGAACTTTGTATCGAGTCAGGGAGTGGACTGTATATGGTTTGGGTATTTCTATTTATTCATATGTGACATATGATCGGGTATATTATGATGTTGTTTACGGATCGTTGACAATGTTTCGTTGATGGATGGAGTTTGACGATTTCTTTCTAATCAAAATCACATAAGGAGTAAAGGGGCCATGCACAACATCCAGATATTGAGGGAGAGGTGTGGAAGTAACCCTGCCACAACCTACTAGCACTACCATCGTGGCTTGAATTATAGGTTAATGATTACCTAGTTCGATAGATCCATGATTCTGTGAGGGAAGACTCAGACAATCGCTCACGAATAATCTAAGGGGTGTGCAATAAGGCAGGGTCCTTATTCCTTAGAGGTCCTTAGTATCTCACAAGGTATCCCGATGATGTATTGACTCCAAGGGTTGGAAAAATACCAAAATCAGTCAAAGGCGAGTGACACCCTTGGAGCACGTAGTGCATCTTGAACGGAACATCGTGTAAATAAAACTTGGATGAAGGCGAGTGGAACCCTTGGAGCACGAAGTGTGTCTTGAAGGGAACATCGTGATTTTAATAAAGGTGAGTCAATGAATGTAGGTTCTTAGAAAAAAAATTTGTTTTGACATTGTAAGACTTAAAATAATTATTAAATGACTGATTTTTATTAATTATGAAATCCCCTAAAAAAAAAAAAAACTTCTAAGCCTAGTTTAAAAATTGGAACCTAAGTTTAAAGTGGGTAAGAAGACTAAAGAAATTAAATTATAAATTTAATAAATGGTGGGGGATGAAGAAAAATCAAGTTAGGATTTGTAAGAGAAAACAAATTGTATCTAAATATTTAATTATATAATTATGTGCAAAAGAATAGCAAATTGGAACTAAGATAAGAAAGGAAATAATTGTAAAAAGGAATGTGGAAGCATAGAAAGGAATCCAGTCTAGTCTAGCTAAAGAACTTTCCTAAATTAAATGCAACTAAGTTTTAGAAAGACGTCAATCATTAAAAGGGAAAAAGAGGGAATAAAGGGAGAACTAGGAGTAATTTTAGAAGCGCTTATGGGTGGGTGAGGGAAATTGACATTTAAATTAAATAAAATGGTAAATTTATTGGTGCAACTAAGGGAACAGATGACAAGCGTATGGGGAGAGTAATTCCTAATTAATTTTAAAAAACAAATTAAATGTGAAAATGGCAAGTGGACACTAGGAAAAATTATATAAAAGATGTGGCTACGAGGACGAATGAGGGATGACTGGTATGCGTAAGGTTATGCTGTTGGAATTTCTTTGATTGGTTTTTCTTGTGGGAATTGGGATACCTAGCTAGAAAAAGAGAGTGGTAGCTCGACCTTATGAGGCAATCTGGGAGCTATATGTTTCTCTGGTTTAGTGTGTGTGGCCCCTTTGCATCTCGGGGGGCTAAGGGGCAAGAAGAGTACCCCTAGCACTAGCTGGGAAGTACCTGTGAGCTCTTCGCGGTTAGAAAGAGGGAGATAGGACCTTCATGATCCTTTCATGATTCAACTTCTCATTAATATGACCTTCGATAGAACTTCTTAATTGGAGGATTAAATTATTCTTGGAAAGTCAAATCCATGGAACTATGTAATGATGTTTAGTCATTAACCTTCTCCTTTGGTCTTTAGAACCGTCATAGTGTTAAATAGATATTTCGCTTTTAAGTTAGACCGTTGATTTCCTTAAGGGTTTCTCTTTTTTATGAGAATAGTCTAGAATAATGGTAAATCATGATTAATTTAGTAGTTAAGTTATTTTCGTGCCTCAATTAAAGTTTTCATGTGAATTACTTGTATTTACGCCCTTGCACCCGAAAATTATTGGATTAGATTTCTTGCACCTTGATTTCGTTGATAATTACTCTTGTGCCTTTGAATAGTGTGTTGTATGTTGTAATAGAATGGATGTGCCATGAATTTTTAAATGATGTGATATTGGTGATGTAAACGGTTGTCTCTTGCTCCACAAAAAATGTGAATGAATAAAGGATTAATCGAGGAATTCCATTTGCACCTTGAATATTTACTGACAATGATTGATTATGTAATAATTTTATTGCACGTACCGATTAATGTTACACATGGTTACTCAAGTGGTTAGATTTCTATTTCACCATGAAATTCAATGTAATGAATGTTTGATTTAGTTATTTAATTCTTGCGCAATGAAAATTTATTGTAAAGAATGGTTACCATTGATATTATGCTTCTCACACGCCATGGAATAAGTGTTGAATTTTATGTTGACTACACTGCACCTTGATTAAATGATGATTAGGATTGATTGATTATTTCGTTTGTGCCTTAATTTAATTGATAATTACTTGCGCCATGATATGTATATCAAGGTGTGGATGGACATGGGTGTAATGACCTTGGAGCCATAACAAGTTAATTAATATTTACCTTGCACCATTGATTAGGCATTAATTTAATAATTGGATTTCATGTGCATTGGAATAATGATGGATGTACCATGTTCTAGCTTTGATTACTCACGTGCATTCATAAGTGGCTGTGTGATTTCTTCATAATATTTATCTTGCATCTTGAATTTTAAATTTGATCACTCTAGCATCATGAGTAGATGCTAATTAATCTCGTGCCATTACTTAAGTTGACATATGAATGTTCTAGAATTTTTTACTCTCACGCGGAGTGAATATTTAAATGTTGATGTATGATTAATAACGATGATGGTTACCCTTACACCATGATTAATTGATGAATATGATTGATGGATTGATATGGTTGATGATTGGACTTGTCTGTTAGTGGGATGTAGACATCTCCTTGTTCCTCAAAACAATTTCCAGCCCTAAGACCTTAAATGGTTAAAATCAATTAGAAATTGGGCTTGAGTGTTGCTTATGTGTCTTGGAGTTCCTAACCTTGCAGGGTAGGTTGGGAAGGTAGTCATTTTATATTAAATATCTCATTGAATGTTGTTGTAAATTGTTTCAAGATAATTATTATGTGCTAAACTGCTACGTTATTGATGTTTATGTGTTGTTATCCTTAGTTGACGTGTTGAATGCATCGTTAGTGATTCCTTGATGAGTATCTGGTACCGCTTTCAATTATGATTTTGTTGAGTAGGCATTATTTTGATCTTGTGCTGATGTTAAATTATTAATTAAAAAAAGATACCTTTTTCGCTTCTCTTTTTCTTAGGAGTTACAGAGGTTTGTTGCACTTTGACAACTATTACATAAATTACCATATAACCAATAATAAATATATAAATTATACAAACACATTACTATGAAAATACTTGACATCAAACCTTTGACATCAATGAAAACATAGTACAACATTTTCTTTATTAACTACAAAGGAATTCTACTAGTGCAAACTATATCTCTCTGTATTTCTTCGAAATTTAAATTATGTGATTACGTACTAATGGTGGGTCTCTCCTTGAACTATGAGGGAACACATCATATTTTTGGGAGGCTCCTTTTCCTCTCAGGTTGCAGACTAAATTCATATCGTAAAGGGAGGGATGACCGGACCTGATTCCATACCGGAGATAAGTTTTTCTCTCTTTCTTTTCTCATTTTATTTTCCCTTTAAGATTGTTTGAAGGAGACAATAATATTTTTCTTATTTCCATTTACAGGTTGAATTCAAATGATTAATATTTTGGAAAGGGAATCTTTATTCCACTTAAAAGGTACTCAGGTTCCATTAGCGGGTCTCTTTCTAAGATTCTCCTTTTCAAAGATCAAAAGAAAGACTTGTGTTCACTTATGTTTCTCCATAAAAATTTATGTGGACAATTAATTTGGTTGATTATTTATTTTAAAAGAATTAACAAAGGTTACTCTAACATGCATATCACCCTCTATGTGAATATTTTTCTTTATTGGAAAACCTTTAT
>JASDQU010371205.1:56574-67367 GCA_032191745.1 Picea mariana | reverse complement strand
TATTTAGTGTTTTGAATTCTGAGCTTGAGAGAAGAAATTTTTTTCTCCAAGTCCCATAAATCTAAAATGAGAGACATTCTTTTCAACAAAGTGTCGAGTAATAATGATTAAGCTTGAAATTCCTTTTACTCTTAGATTTGACTCTGGAGTTATTTGAAGAGTTATTTCAGGTTGTATCATGGAAAATGGGGTAGCTAATATAGGTGGGGGAATGAAATTTGCCTCCAATTCTTTGAATCTCTCCTTGAGCCTGGGATTTCCCTCTTCCATATTAATTATTGAAACATCCAATGCATCCCCTGTGACCTTATGAATTGAAGATAATTTTGACGAAAACATGTTTTTAGTATCAATGGTGGATCATGACGTTCCTTTCTTATTCTTCGAGGTTCTTTCAAAGGTAAAATTATTTGAAGACTTATCAAATAAAAATTCTACACAGAAAAGGTTTCTTCACCAGATAAGACTTCATGTTGAACAACTAATGTAATAGTCTGTACATTTTCTTGGGTGTATTCTTCTTTGTATAGAAACTAGATATTTTCAATGTCAACATCTAAATCCATATCATCAAGCAAAATATCATTTTCAGGTGCGTTTTATTCTTCTCCCTCTTGCTAAGAATTATCACTTTTCCTTTCAATTGTTAATTCATGGGGTTTTTCTAAACTTCCATGAGGAGGATTTCTTTCTCCATTTTCACTTGAATTGTTACTTGGGGTTTTTCTTTGTTGGGCCATTGCAGACTTAGGATTTACTTTAGGCATAAGACTTCTGTGAGAAACAATGAGTGACTGATCATTTATTTCACTTGAGGGTTTCCCTCTTTGCTTAAAATGTTCTGTAGTGTTCACGATTGTCTCTATGTCACCAAAATTTTTATCAACACCTTGAACGTGAGGGTCATGAATACCACCCTTGTCCTCCTCAAATGTGAGTGTATTGATCATTGTGGTTCTAAGCCCGACTAACACCATGTGATTATAAAAAAAATGGTTAGGTTCAAACCCCTTGATTTCTTCCACAAACTTCAAATTAAATTGGTCAAAGTAAGAGGGATATTCATCAATTTTGGAAATTCCTCTCAAAATGATTTCACCAATTCGCCAAGGCAGTGAAATAAACCACTTTTTCCTTCTTTTATAAAAATAATGAAACCAAAACTTATACTTCCTCAACACCACTATGATAAACAACTTTTCCGACACATAATAAGGAATAAATATAGGCCTTTCATGAGAACAAAAGATCCTAATGATGTTGTAATTATCCATTTTCTCTAGAATTCCCCTTTTATCCAAAAATGTGGATGCTTCCAATGAAATCCCGGAAGTGTCTTCTCTAACAAGTTATTTATTAAATTCAAACAAAAAATCATTGTAAACTTCATAAAAATAATGGATAACTTTCTGCCTCCAGAGAGCTTGACACCACATATTCACAGGGTCAATTTTTGAGTTTAAACTTTTTCCAACACTCAAACCTTTAAAAATATGACAACGTGTGATATAAAATACTAGATAAGATGCCATATATAATTTTTTCTCACTTATGAAATTCATTAAATGTGAAGAAATTTAATTCGATATGATCTTTTCCCAATCGAAAACAACATTCTCATGAACTGTAAAATATAAATATATAGGGCCAGCCAGGGAATACTTGTTGTAGAATCCTGACCTGTAACTCTAGTAAATAACCAAGCAATTTCTTGATAATGGTCCTTAAAGAACTAACTTGGATTCTGGATAGGTCTTTTGACATTGTAGTAGGGTCTTGCAAATACTCCTGCAAGAGCTCAATTCCATTATTTTTCCCTCTAAGAAAATTTCTGCATCTTCTCCTTTGTACGTTAAGTCCAGCTTTGGTAATTTCAACATTATTTTGAAAATTGAAGGCGCCAATGAAGCAAGGGAGTTGCTTTGTAGTGGAATTGTGTAACATCCCGCTCTTGCGTGCACATGATTTGACTTATTCATTGAGGACACTTGTGTGCAAGTGATCCGGTTCAGTATATGGTTTTCTGTCTCACTTATGGATTCTAATGATGATGTTGTGGATTATGATGTTATGTTATTTGATATCTATGTATAGACATGTGATATTGACGAGTTTCTCCTAAGTGTGCAAGACGCTTGACAGATTGAGGATGCCGATGGCATCAATGGACCTCCTTGTACTCCAAATCGAGTCAGGGAGTGGACTGTATATGGTTTGGGTATTTCTATTTATGCATATGTGACATATGATCGAGTATATTATGATGTTGTTTATGGATCTTTGACAATGTTTCATTTATGGATGCAGACTGACAATTGCTTGCTATTCAGACTCACATAAGGAGTAAAGGGGCCATGCACAACAACCGGATATTGAGGGAGAGGTGTGGAAACAACCCTGCCACAACCTACTAGCACTCCCACCGTGACTAAAATTGTAGGTTAATGATTACCTAGTTTGAGAGATCCACGATGCCGTGAGGGAAGATTGAGATAGTTGATCACAAATATTCTAAGGGGCACACAATAAGGTAGGGTCCTTATTCCTTAGAGGCCCTTAGTCTCTCACAAGGTCTCCTGATGGAGTATTGACTCCAAGGGTTGGACAACTACCAAAATCAATCAAAGTTGAGTGACACCCTTGGATCATGTAATGTGTCTTGAAGGGCACGTCACATAAATAAAAATTGAATAAAGGCAAGTGGCACCCTTGGAGCACATAGTGCGTCTTGAAGGGCATGTCACGATTTTAATAAAGGTGAGTCAATGAACCTAGGTGCCTAGAAAACAATTTTTGTTTTGACATTGTCATACTTTAAATAAATATTAAATAGTAATTTTTATTAATTATAAAATCCCCTTAAAAATTCTAAGCCTAGTTTAAAAATTTGAGCCTAAGTTTAAGTGAGTAAGAAGACTAAAAAAATTAATTTATAAATTTAATAAATGGTGGGGGATGAAGAAAAAATCAAGTTAGAAATTGAAAAGAGTAAAAATTGATTTCTAAAGATTTAATTATATAAATGTGTGCAAAAGAATACCAAATTGGAACTAAGATAAGAAAGGAAATAAATGTAAAAAGGAATGTGGAAGCATAGAAAGGAATCTAGTCTAGTCTAACTAAAGAACTTTACTAAATTAAACACAACTAAGTTTTAGAATGGCGTCAGTCATTAAAAATGAAATAGAGGGAATAAAGGGACAACTAGGAGTGATTTTAGAAGCTCTTTTAAGATGGGTGAGGGAAATTGACATTTAATTAAAATAAATGGTGAATTTATTGGTGCAACTAAGGGAACAAGTGACAAGTGTACGGGGGGAGTAATTCCTAATTAATTTAAAAAAAAATGAATTAAATGTGCAAATGGGAAGTGTTCACTAAGAAAAATTCTATAAAAGAAATGGGTGAGAAGAGGAATGGATCATGATTGGTATGCATAAATTTATGCTGCCATAATTTATTTGACTGATTTTACTTGTGAGAGTTGCGATACCCAGCTCGAGAGAGAGAGAGTGGTAGCTCAACCTTGTGAGGTGAGCTGGGATCTAGAGTTTTCTAGTTGTGTTTTTGCGTGGCCCCTTTGCGGCTAAGGGGGATAAGGGGGAAGAATAGTACCCCTAGTGTTGGATGGGAGGTACCAATGAGGTCTTAATGGTTACCAAGTGAGAGACAGGAGGGAGCACAAGTGCAAAATAACAACTTTGGATTATTCTCCTTCGGTTACGGTAATCTTAAACTGAGATTTAACTCATTAAGTTTCAAATTAAAATGTAGTTTAATTCTATTGCATACGCATTACTGGGAAATGTTATTCAAGGTTTTAAATTTTTATTGAGATTTATATTTATCATGTAGTTGCGGTTATCCCGTATTTTGTATTTGTTTCTCCATGAGAAAATCTCCCAGCCTTGTGCTTTCATCATGGCTTATTGATTTGTTTTTCTCCCTGGCAGAACACTCGCGCTGGATTTTTAATGGGTTGATCATTGCTTATCTAATTCATTCCTTCCCTAGCAAAACCCATGCTCTAAATTTTAATGGGTTGATCATTGATTATTGATTTCATTTTTCTCCCTGGAAAACCCATGCTCTGAAATTTAATTATATTGGTCAATTGCTTAATCTAATTCGCTTTCTCCATGGCAAAATCCCAAGCTCCGAAATTTAAAGGGAATTGGTCTATGTTGTATCATGAAATTTTGTAAGTGAGATAACCTTTTGTTTTGTGTTACATTTATCCCTTTTTACAATGGTTTAGCTCCCATAAAACCCTGAATTTCTTACCTTCTTTACACAACGCAATTTCTGCATTGCTCAACATATCATTTTCATTTTTACTTAGCATTTTGTGTTGATCCCTTTACTCAACGTTGGTGTGAGATCTCATTACTCAGCGTTTGTGTTGATCCATTTACTCAGTGTTGGTGTGATATCTCATTACTCATCATTTTTGGTGAGTGATCCCTTGCCTCTATGTTTCTATTAATTTGCTTGCCCAGGATTTGTGCCCCCTTTGTCTTACTCTCCAGTGAAATATTCCTCTGCAAATGCTTTCCCTTTGCCTTTTTTTTTATGATTAGATGTGGGATTTTTCTCTGCGATTTGGAGACCTAGGGAACTGCCCCCACTCCTCTCTCTTTACCCAATGTAACACTTCATCTTATCTTTGCGTATTTCCTTTTAACTCAGTGAATTGTATGCTTCCTTCTCTCTGCGAATTTCATTATGCACAACGTCTCTTTAGCTGGCCAGTCCCTACATTTTCTGGGCATGAGCTTCCATAAATATGAATTTTAAAACGTGGTGTTTGCCTTATTTTTTCCCTGTATTTTTCTGGGCATGAGATTTCTTTTTCGAAATTAACCTCTATGTTCCTTTATTCTTTTCCTTGTGTTTTTGGGCATTAGTTGTTTTTTTAGAAGCTGGAACTAAGGGTGTTTCCATTTTAAGTCAACCAGTTCACTTTAATTAATTTAGTTGGGCAAGGAGGTAGGGAGTTTTAGTAGAATGGAACCCTCCACTAAATGATAATTTAGACATGGCCAAGACAAGAATAAGTAGTGTAATTGAAGGAGAGGACCTATGTTTAGAACGTAACTATGAATTACCTGTCTTTTTCCTTTAATTTTATCGTCGATCAATGTGTGCACATTATTAAAAATATCTCTAAAAAGGGAAAATGAATGGGGAACTATTGAACTCATGGATTTGTAGTGACTCATTTTAGTTTGAATTGATCATTGAGTGTTTAGGATCTCTAGTGCCATTATTAAGGTTGATGGTGATTGCATCTAATATTGATTTTTTAATTTCATGTGGACTATAGTTATAATGTTTCCTAGATGATAACTGTGTCAATTAATTGATCGTGTTATTGTAGTCGGACTTTTGTGATGCTTTAGAGGCTCTTTGCGCCATGAAGTTTTATATGATGTACTATTTGTGATGTAAAATATTGTCTCTATGCGCCTTAAGAATAATGTGGATGGATGAATTATCTTAGTCATTAGTTTACTTGCGTCATGAAATTAACATTGATGTATGACTAGTTAAGTGGGTACACTGCTTGCGCAAATGAGAATTATACTGTAATGTGTGGTTGTTAGATATTAGATGTCTAGCGTGCAACGAAAACATGTGAAAAGAATGATTGTTTAGACCTTGGAATTCTTGTGCTATGAAAATTTGTTGATGTGTAATGACTAAGTAATGGGTTCTTTGGCGCCATTGAATTAATGTTGATACTAGATGGATTGATGATTTTGTCTACGCCTTAATTTATTGATAAATACCTACGGCATGATATATATAACTATGTGTGGATGGACATGTGTGTAGTTACTTGGGTGCCATAAAATTTAATGAATATTTACCTTGCACCATTTATTATGCTGTGATTTGATAATTGGTTTGCTTGCACATTGGAATAATGATGGATGTACAATGATTTAGCTTGATTAATCGCACACATTTAATTAATGGTGATGCATGTTTAGTTTAGTAATAAAATTTACTTGCACGCCTCAACTTAAGTGGGCGTGTGATTTCTTCGTCATTATTCTTTTCACCTTGAATTTAAATGTTAACTAATTTGGCGTCATGAATTTATTAGATATATGACTGATTTAGTGACTATTTTTGTCTTACACCTTTACTTAATTTGACATGAGATTGTTCTATAATTGTTTACTATTGTGCGCAACGAATATTTAATTGCTGATGTATGATTGATAACAATATTGATTACCCTTGCACCATGGTTAATTGATGTTTTAGGATTGATTGATTGATGAAATGGATGATCGTTGCTGCTGTTGATTTGGCTATTTGCTTGGATTGATTATGCTAGTGGGATGTAGACACCTCCTTGTTCCCCAGAACAGTCGCTAGCCCAGAGACCTTAAATGGTTAAAATCAATTGGAACCTGGGCTTGAGCGTTGCTTATGTGTCTTGGAGGTCCTAACCTTGCAGAGTAGGTTGGGCGAGTAGTCATTTTTTATTCATTGTCTAATTAAATGTTTTTGTAATTTATTTCAATATGATTATGATGTGCTAATATTCTATGTTATTTATGCGTATGTGTCACTATCCTTTGTTGACGCGTTGAATGCGTCGTTAGTGATTTCCTTGATGAGTAGCTGGTACTGCTTTTAATTATGATGTTGTTGATTAGGAACTGCTGTGATCATGTGTTGATGCTAATTTCTTGATGAATTTTTTTTTAACTTTTATGCTTTGCTTTCCTAGATGTAACGAAGGGGCCGTTACGAATTGTTCTCCTATTCTGGAAAAAATGGTCAATGCACTAGGTGAAAATATATTTGCACTCGAAAATCTTAGGGACAAAACCAACGAGAGCTATTCCTGATGTCCAAACCTTATTATTATCTTTATATGGAAATGCCAAATAATACCAATATTCCCTCGACCAATGGTAATTGTGATCTTCTCTAGCGAATAGATTCAAGGTATCCCAGCATAAATGATATTTTCTTTTGACCATCTTCAACAAGTTGGCAAGATTCTCCATAATGCCTCACATAACAATGAAATAATCTTTTATGTTAGATACTTGATGATAACATTAACCTGAAATAAATTAGATTTTCCTTGATAGAAACATAATTAATAACGACCTTTTTAGATTTTAATTTAGTAGTTGAGTTCGTAGAATTAACATTTAATATGACTTGATAATTGTGAAAGAGAAAGGACACGTCACGATGGGGTGGCGAAGTGGAATATTTCAAATGAGAATGTGAGTCTGTGAGTCTAAGAGTCTATGGTGATAAGAAACATGGCTAAGGATTGATACTTGTAAGACAGACTTGTGAAGACAGGAAGATACAAAGAAAATAAATTGTGAGTCTGCGAGTCTGTGAAACAAAAAAATAAACTAAATGTTGGGAAGAGGTCAAGAGAGAAAATTGATAGGTCGTGAGTCTACGATTCTGTCAACCCACGAATATAACAAAATGACATAATTATGGAAAAAAGTATAAGTTGTGGAGGTAAGACATGAAAATGAAAGTTATGGGAGGGAAACATAGAAAAAAAGACAAGTGCAGAGTAATGAAAAAGAAAGATGGCGTTACGAGGTTCAACAACTATCTCCAACTGTGGGATGATAACCCCCTGCAGGTTATCAAGGATCCAAAATCTCAAGACCAGATGTCTTATTAGTTGGGTGATGGAGTCTAGGAGGTGAGAATATACAAAACAAAGAAAATAAAATATGTACAAGCGAGGAGCAAAATTCAAGCAAATTGTAACGAACCTCCTCGTTACGATGGCAACCTCTTATAACAAGTGCAATTTTTTTTTTTGTGTGTGCACGTGTGTACAAGGATAATAAACACATTCGACTCTGCGTCGCCACCCGACGATGAACAAGACGTATACAACGACGAACACAACATGATGACCTAAGACGTACATCAAGTATCTGCATGCATTAAACGACGACCAAACAACAAATAAATAAGACTGACTACCCGCCCGTCCTACCCTGCAATGGTTAGGACCTGCAAAACACATAAGCAACGCTCAAGCCCAGGTTCCCATCGATTTTGACCATTTAAGGTCTCAGGGCTGGCGACTCTTCTGAGGAACATGGAGGTGTCTACATCCCGCCTGAAAAAAGTAGACCCAACCTACTAGGCTAAAGACAAAAACATAACCATCAAGATTGCAGTCAACAGGGTTATCCAATTAAGGCAATTTGCGATAGTGAATCATTATTAACTCATTAAATTACTCACTACTAATACAATATTGCTTCGGAAGTGTACTTCCATCACATTACAAGACAATGACAATTAATACAACAAGTACGACAATAATCAAGACATTAACTCAACCATCAATACCTCAATTAACATGTATTTGGATAAATTATCATCTTGGAGCTTCGTTTTAGTTAAGTTATATGAGTTGTGTATCATGCAAAAAGGTTTCTAAACCATTTTTCTTTATTTTGCTAATTAAATTGGTTTTAAAAAGTAAAATGGTTTCCACAACTAAAGAAAAGTTATTTTTCATTTTTTTTTCTAGATTAAAAATAAATTTCTTGACAAATTGTTTATTTGTATAAATTATAAATTCCTTTACAATTTTATTCATTGTATGATTTGTAGTACCTTTTTCCTTTCATTTTGTGACTAATGCACTGTACATTTTAATACACTATTACCTTTTGTGATTGACATTTTGCACTTGGTTCATTTTTCTTTAGTTCAATCTTGTCGACCAGTTCATTTTTCCTTAGTTCAATCTTGTTGACAAGTTCTCAATATTGCAACTCATTTATGTGAACAATATACTAAGAACATTGAGTATTTCTCACCTCAAGTTACAATACACTTCCACAATCAAGAAGGAATAAATCAAACACGTATTATCCAGTCCATGAGGTTTTTCTTTACTTCCAGAGTAAAATAAATCTTTCTATTAGCAATGAAATCATTAACAAAAGCACTTATTTTGATATTAAAAATCTTTCAGTTCTTTTTACAAGATTAACTTGGTTAAAAATGCAACAAATTAAGGAAATTGAATATTGATGGAATAAAACAGACTACAAAGTGCCAACTTCATAGGTTATAAATCAATCACAGGTTATAAATAATCCCTTGACAAACCGTTGATAGTATCCTGCTAAACCCATAAAGCTACGCACTTCCGTGACATTCATCGACACAGGCCATTCCATAATAGCCTCGACCTTGGCCATATCCATGGCGATGCCTTCGCCGAAGATGACATGCCCTAAGTAGTGAATCTTCGATTGATAAAAAGAGCATTTGGACAATTTCCCATACAATTTGTGCTCTCGCAAACACTGTAGTACTAAGCGCAAGTGCTCATCATGCTCCTCCATCCTACAAGAGTAAATCAAAATATGGTCAATGAACACTTGGACGAACTTGTCTAAGTACTCGCGGAACACCCTGTTCATTAAGCTCATAAATACCCTAGGGGTGTTTGTCAGTCCAAACGGTAAAACAGTAAACTCGTAATGTCCAAACCTTGTCTTAAAGGAGGTATTAGGGACATCATCCTCCTTGATCCGTAACTGGTGATACCCTGATCATAAATTGATCTTGGAGAACACCGTCGCACCCTTCATTTGATCGAACAGGTCATCAATTCTTGGCAATGGATACTGATTCTTGATCGTAGCCTTGTTCAATCGATGGTAGTCAATGCAAAGACTCCACGATCCATCCTTCTTCTGTATGAAAAATAACAGGTGCACCCCACGGTGACACACTAGGACGTATTAGTCCCAGATCCAACAACTCCTTCAGTTGCATTTTCAACTCATGTAACTCTGGGGTCGACATCCGATAAGGCATTCTCGCTATCAGTTCAGTCCCTTGTTTTAGGTCTATGGTAAACTCCAACCCCCTCTCCGGTGGCATCCCAGGTAACTCCTCTGGAAACACATCCACAAACTCTCTCACCACTGGAAGGTGTTCTAGACCTTCTGCCACTCCCTTCTCATTTAGTGCAAGGATCACATAAATCTTGCACCCCTTGCGCATGCTCTTCCGAAGTTGCAAGGAAGAGATGAACCTCAGGGAAACTCCCTGGTTCCGTCCTACAATCACACGTCTTTGTCCCTTGTCATCAACCAAGATCAACCATTTTATATTACAGTTGAGTATCGCTTCATGCAATTCCAACCAATCCATACCCATCACGACATCATAAGATCCTAGGATCGTGACATATAGGTTGGCCCTCGTGGAAAACTCTTCCAGGTTAAGGGCACAACCCGTAACCTTTCCTCCAACCTTCTGTTTGGCTTCAGAAGCCATCTCTACGAAGCTAAACTCATCCTATTCGACTGCCTTTACCTTAATCCTTTTTAGCACTGCACCAGAAATGAAACTCTCTATAGCACCAAGATATATCAAAATACTAAGGGTCTGGTCAGTGACGGTACCTGTCGTCTCACGCACAGTCGACTGGTGCTCTGCCTGGCGGTTATTCACCGCTGCATGAATCCGATGGGCCTTGCCCATATCTCCCACGGTAGTGGGTCCTGCTGATCCGAATGCTCTGGTCCTCTCCATAGGATAGTCGTGCTGGTAGTGTGGCTCCCCACACGTCCAACACCCCTTCTTCAGCCCAGTAGTCTTGGTACTCGAAGTAGAAGATGACGGCCCACCGACTTGGAACTATGGTCTGTTCTGCTGAACATGCCTAAACTGCTGATGCTGTGGGCTGCACTGCTGCTGATGCTGTGGTCCCCGATAAGGTGTCCACTACTGAGGCAGCGGTCGTC
>JASDQU010371205.1:39887-52787 GCA_032191745.1 Picea mariana | reverse complement strand
CTGTTTGGCTCCAGAAGCCATCTCTACAAAGCTAAACTCATCTTGTTTGACTACCTTTACCTTAATCCTTTTTAGCGCTGCACCAAAAATGAAACTCTTGGTAGCATCGAGATCTATCAAAATACTAAGGGTCTGGTTAGCGATGGTACCTGTCATCTCGAGCATAGTCGATTGGTGCTCTGCTTGGCGGTTATTCACCGCTACATGAATCCAATGGGCCTTGCCCATATCTCCCATGGTAGTGGGTCCTGCTGATCCAGATGCTCTGGTCCTCTCCATAGGACAATCACATTGGTAGTGTGGCTCCCCACACATCCAACACCCCTTCTTTGGCCCAGTAGTCCTGGTACTCAAAGTAGAAGATGACAACCCACTGTCCTAGAACCCTGGTCTATTCTGCTGAACAGGCCTAAACTGCTGCTGCTGCGGGCGGTGCTGCTACTGATGCTGTGGTCCCCGATAAGGTGTTCGCTACTGAGGTGGTGATCACCAGGGTGTAGTGAAAGTAGATCCCCTCTGNGTGAGTCGATCCCCTCTGGAAGCCACGATATCCTGACGTATGTCTCACTGGTGTCTGGTGTTGCTACGTTCCAGATGAAACCTGCCTTGCTGGTCTTGCTGGAGGCCTGGTCTGACCCCCATTGATAAGCTCCTCCTCTGCTATGAGGTCCTTTTGGATGACATCATGCAAGGTTTGGGGCATCAAAATCCTAAGCTTTGCACATAGGCTGTTGTTAAGGCCGAACACAAACTTGTTGACCTTAGGTTTTTCAGTGTTAAGGTGCGGAGCGTACCTGAGTAGCTCCATAAAATGGGCCTTGTACTCGGGCACCGTACAACCTCCTTGGCATAGGGCATTGAACTCATTGAGCTAATGCTCAATGAATTCCTCTGAAAGGTACCTCTCTCGGAACTGTTCCTCTAACAGTTCCCATGACACGTCTTCGATGACCATGTTCAACTGCGGTAGGAGTGTCTTCCACCATAGAAGAACACTCCCCTTCAGTTGAAAGACCGCCATGCGGACCTTCATGTTGGAGGTATAATCGCGAAGTGCAAATAACATTGCCATGTTCTCCAACCATGCCTCGGCGACGACGGCATCCGGGGCACCAAAGAACTTGGGAAATTTGAACTTCTCGAGTTCACGGTGAATGCTACCAGTAACGGCCGGTGCGCGCGGCGGAACCTCAGTTGGCGCCAACGCTCTCGCCTCATCTCTGTCGAAATGACTGATCAATGTCTCGAATATGCGCTGAAAGGATCTCATCATTCCGACTACATCACCAACTGCTATCTGCTCTTGCCTGAGAACCTGCTCATCTCCCTGGGGGTTAGACCCCTTAGGTGTGGATGCTAGAGGAGGCGTTGTGCCTCCTCCCCTAGCACCCTATCATCTGCCTCCACGGCGTCCTCTAACCATGATTACCTTCACACACACAAGTCAACTCAATTAGCAACAGTATAATCAAATCATAACAACGAAATCCGTAGTGATCCTAAGTTGTGGGTTGAACCCCACTTTGATACCATATGTAATGAACCTCCTCGTTATGACAACAACCTCTTATAACAAGTGCAAATTTTTTTTTTTGTGTGTGCGTGTGTGTACAAGGATAATAAACACATTCGACTCTGTGTCACCACCCGACAATGAACAAGATGCATACAACGATGAACACAACATGACGACCTAAGACACACATCAAGTATCTAGATGCATTGAACGACGACCAAACGACAAATAAATAAGACTGACTACCCGCCCGCCCTACCCTACAATGGTTAGGACCTCCCAGACACATAAGCAATGCTCAAGCCTAGGTTCCCATCGATTTTGACCATTTAAGGTCTCAGGGCTGGCGACTCTTCTGAGGAACATGGAGGTGTCTACATCCCGCCCAACACAAGTAGACCCAGCCTACTAGGCTAAAGACAAAAACATATCCATCAAGATTGCAGTCAACAGGGTTATCCAATTAAGGCAATTTGCAATAGTGAATCATTATTAACTCATTAAATTACTCACTACTAATACAATATTGTTTTGGAAGTGTACTTCCATCACCTTACAAGACAATGGCAATTAATACAACAAGTCAGACAATAATCAAGACATTAACCCAACCATCAATACCTCAATTAACATGTATTTGGATAAATTATCATATTGGAGCTTCGTTTTAGTTAAGTTATATGAGTTGTATATCATTCAAAAAGGTTTCTAAACCATTTTTCTTTATTTTTCTAATTAAATTAGTTTTAAAAAGTAAAATGGTTTCCACAACTAAAGAATGGTTATTTTCCATTTTTTTTTCTAGATTAAAAATAAATTTCTTGACAAATTGATTATTTGTATAAATTATAAATTCCTTTACAATTATGTTCATTGTATGATTTGTAGTAACTTTTTCCTTTCATTTTGTGACTAATGCACTATACATTTTAATACACTATTACCTTTTGTGATTGACATTTTGCACTTGGTTCATTTTTCTTTAGTTCAATCTTATTGACCAGTTCATTTTTCCTTAGTTCAATCTTGTTGACAAGTTCTCAACATTGCAACTCATTTATGTGAACAATATACTAAGAACATTGAGTATTTCTCACCTCAAGTTACAATACACTTCCACAATCAAGAAGGAATAAATCAAACACGTATTATCCAGTCCATGAGGTTTTTCTTTACTTCCAGAGTAAAAGAAATCTTTCTATTAGCAATGAAATCATTAACAAAAGCACTTATTTTTATATTAAAAATCTTTCAGTTCTTTTTACAAGATTAGCTTGGTTGAAAATGCAACAAATTAAGGAAATTCAATATTGATGGAATAAAATAGACTACAAAGTGCCAACTTCATAGGATATAAATAAAAACACATTTACATTTGATCAATTCTACAAGGCAATCTTTTGATTCTTCACAATTTAATGAATTTTTCTCATCTATGTTAGAGATGGACATCACAATCGTCGATTCTTTGAATGGAAGACATATCATCCATTAAAATCTTAGCCTCAATACAATACAATGATCATTGTTACCTAGAAGCTTTACCAACAATGAATTACAACAGACATGTCAATTTTGCAAATTAGTCAGTAATTAAATAAATAAACCATTATATCAATGAACACTGCCACATCTTTAAACATATGGTGAGCATTCAGCTCCCCGCTAAAACACACATAAACGTTAAATTTTATTATCATGCTTTGGCACAAATGACTGTGTTTTATTACATATCCTTGAACCACTTGATTCCATCATTTCTCAATGAGATCTGTGGTGGCGTATAGAAGTTGTTTATTGTTCCATAACTCACATAGTAATATATATTGTTATTAAATTCCTTTTAAGTGTTAGATGCAGATCAGATTGACTCCACATCTTGTGAGTTTTTATACAAAAATAAAACAAGGCAACTCAGCTCACGCACAGGTGTAGGTTTCATTCCAAACAGCAAGGCGAACAAGTGGAGGGGTTGGTCAAACATTTAAGATTCAGTTTGAGAATTTATTGCCATTAAAATAAGGAAATCAAAACACAACCAACAATCAAGGGAAAATGCAGCCACCGCCTGGATGCGAGTCATGGTTATTCGAGCATGGGAACTCAGTCAGTAATCTAAGGTAAAAATCAATGGTAAATACAATAGTTCTGACAACATTCTAAAGGAAGAATTTCATGGGTAAATACAAAAGTCAATCAAAGGGGCGCCTCCTAGAAGGAATCGCTGTCAAAGGATCCCATTGACCTTTTCTTAACACACATGGAACGACGGCTGCGGAAAAACTTAGCCATTTAATTTTCTACCATGGTAAAAACTACAGTACTCTTAAAGGAGATGAAATGTTGGAAGAAGTCAAACTTGGTAAGAGGGGGTTTGCTCTGGTAACAATAATTTGCCCAACAAAAACTCGGCTACTACATGAGAGATGGTCGTCTAGCAAAATTCATCACTACTACCTCAAACAATTTGCAGAGGTACCAATGTGGAACTGCCGATAAAATTACAATTGGTCAACATCAGAAAGTGAGAAAGGGAAATTCGCCTTGGCCAAATCGGTGGGAAAAAGAATACAGTTACATATGAGAATGCTTTCATCTACAATGAAGCGAACAAACTTCTAGTTAAAGGCCTTCATTCAAGTATGCAGACAACAATCTATGGATACCCAACGCCAGAACGAAATTCATAGCCAGTCTTACAATGAAATTGTCCAAGATGGGCTTTGCCAAAACAAATTCGCCCTTCCCCCATCACATAACGAATTCGATGTTTTTCATTATCTAGATAATAAATTAGAAGTAATATGTATACACCTGCTACAGAACGAGTTAGCGTTACATCCATACAGAAGGAGTTCAATTTTTTTTCATTATCTAAGTAAATGACTGAAGTAATATGTACTTATCTAATTCTGATGAATTCTCCTTTGCCGAGCGAATTTTCCATCACATCCATTACTGGAAGAGTTTGAAGTAAAAGACAGAAGTAAATGTTTATATTTATTACCACAGTAAATTTTTCTCATTGTCTATGTAAATGACAGAAGTAAATGTTATATTATTACCGCACAAATTCACCATTGCATTGCATCCATTTATAAACAACCATGCATTATAACTATATCAACGAATTTCAATGACTATAAAACTATACAGTGATAATTTTAAATGTGAATATACCACATCCAAGAAAATACAACATGAAGAGTAACACCAAAACTTAAAGATCCAACCAAGGAACAATAAAACTCAGACCATAACGCTGACCACAATAATTTTAGGCAATCAATCGAACGGGCAGAATCTCAAGGACTAATTCATCCACTTACATTCAACATACAGATCAAGCATAAGTTCCTAATGCATTCTACTCTACAACATATCGAGCGTACCTTTTCCTTATCGCCCGCCTCGAATGACGTCCGCGTGCTCCGTGCCGCTCTCGTTCACCGACCATCTAGACTACACCGGTACCTCCCAGCCAACACTAGGGGTACTCTGCTTCCCCCTTAGCCCCCTGAGCCGGAAAGGGGCCACACACTATCCAGATGGTACATCTAGCTCCCATATCGCTTTGCAAGGCTGAGCTACCACTCCTCTCCAAGCTGGGAATTCCCAACTCCCACAAGTAAATCAGTCAAGTCGCTAATCCGACAACGTAACTTTATGCTAACAGCCAATCCCCCTCTTCCTTCTCCTCCCTTTCTTTTATAGAGTTTTAGAACTTCCATCTTTCCCTAAATCTCATTTAATTTAAGTTTTAATAAAAATCTTCTAAATATTCTCCATCGTACAAGTGTCATCCATCCCCCACTTTCCTCCAATAATTATTTTCTTTAATTTATTTATTGTCTCATTTCCCTCACCCACCTAGAGTTACCCCTAAATTTACTCCCAGGTGTCCCTTAGATTCCCTTATAGGTTTTAAAAGATTTCCCTAAAAAGAAATTGCTAAATCAGTTCAAAATTAGAAGTTTCTTAAATGCCGATTCTTTCCTAAGTTGGTTTCCCGTTTTTTATCATGAGTTCCCCTCTTTCCCTTTTTATGTTGCCTCATTCCCTATTTTTCTAATTTTTTATATTCCCCTCTTTCCCCTTTTTAATGAGCTAGAAATGATAGTTGTGCCAATTAACCTCTTTTACTTTTATTATTAATTTAGTATCTTTTTAAACTATCAAAAGTTAAAACAATTAATTTCTTCTTTACATTTTACCACCGATTCTATTTAATTTCTTACTCCCTTCATTTACCCAAAAATTTATGAAGACCAAAATTATTGCTTAAGAGGTTTTTATTTTTTATTTTATTTATTTATTTTTAAACTTTATTATTTTATTTTTATAAAGATATTTTCTTAAGGGTAGATAAAATTTTACCCCTAACGAAGTTTTAGACTTTAGGACTTACATTTTGAACTGGGCAACATTTTAATTACGGAAGTTGTTTTAAAATTTGTTAATAAGATATTTGTCTTAGGGTCATCTAGGTTTGTTCCTTGATCATCATCATCGCGATGTTCCCTTTAGGACGCACTACGTTCTCCAAGGGTGCCACTCACCTCTATTGTTTCTTTTACGCGACATGCCCTTCAAGACGCACCACGTGCTCCAAGGGTGTCACTCACCTCTTTTGTTTCTTTTGCGTCACGTGCCCTTCAGGATGCACCACGTGCTCCACGGGTGCCACTCACCTCTTGACTGATTGGTAGACATCAATAACCCTTGGAGTCAACACTCCACCAGGTGAACTTGTAGGAGACTAAGGGATTCTAAGGAATAAGGCCCTCACCTTATTGCGCGCCCCTTAGAATCATCGTGAGCGACTGTCACAGTCTGCCCTCATGGCATCGTGGGTCCTCTCAAACTAGGTAATTGTTAACCTATAGCTCGAGCCGCAACGGGAGTGCTAGTAGGCTGTGGTAGGGCTGCTGACCACACCTCTCCCTCAACCTCTCTGGTAGTCATGTGTGACCCCTTTACTCCATATGTGAGTCTGGTCGACAAGCTATCGTTAGCCTGCATCATCAACAAATCATGTCAGAACATGTCCACATCATACCATCTAATCAAAATGTATTAATATCACAGTAAGTCAATCAAACCCCAATAGCACACTCCCTGACTCAATCCAGAGTCCAAGGGGTTCCATCGATGCCTCTGCATCCTCAAGGTCCAAAACCCTGCACACTCAGAAAAACTGAGTCAATAGCACCTGTCTATGTGAATGTAGTAAAACAACATGTCATCTACCCATGACGCATCATAATCAAAGACAAATGTTTTAATATCATAATGATCCGGATCACTTGCGAGCAAGTGTCCTTAAAAAATATGTTCGCTCAGTGCACCCGAGCGGGATGTTACACAAATAAACTCTTCAAATGCTTCCCATTGATAGGAAACACTAATCTTTTCCCTTCATATCCTGGAGCATGTACGAGTTGAAACTTAAAATATTTTCAATGAGATAGGGGCTGATCCAGAGTGCTTCAAACTTTGTACGCATTGAGGGATTTTCTTTTTCTTTGTTCCAAAGTAGTATTAGTTCACCTTTTTGAAAATTATTTATTGTCGCACTTTGATCAAAATACTTCTAGATGCTTTGTTGCCTTTGACATATTTTCTTTAATGCTTCGGTTCTCTCTTCTTCTAGCTTTAAAAACCAATTCAATCTCTTTTGTAGAGGGGGAGTATATTCAGTATATTCAATATTTACTACATAAGTCAGAGCATTCAATTCAATACTCAGTGGCATTTTTTCTTCTTTTCCATAGACCAACTCATAAGGGGATATTCTAGTTCCATCCTTTGGAGTCATCCTACTTTCCCACAAAGCATCTATCAATTTTAAATGCTAGTTCTTTTGATTTTGATCAATTATATTCTTTAGAATTTGAATCAATGTTTTGTTTGTTGATTCAATGATTCCATTTCCTCGAGGGTAGTAATTTGATGATCTCCCCATTACAATACCATATTCCCCACAAAAATTGGTAAACTTTGATCCAATGAAGATTGATCCATTATTAGTGATGAACTTTTCTAGTACCCCATACCTTGATAAAATATTATCTTTAAGAAACTTTATCAATTCTTTAGAATCAACCCTTTTTAATGCCACTGCTTCCTTTCATTTTGTAAAATCATATGTGGGAGTGAGAATGTATACATGTAATTTACTTGATTTTGGATTTATTGGCCCAATGAAATCTATCCCCCATCGTGCAAATGGTTGTTGGACCAGTATCGATTGCAAAGGCATTGCAGACTTCTTCATCTTTCCTGAGAATTTTTGACAGGAAATGAATTTCCTCACCATTGCATATGACTCTTTAAAAAATGATGGCCAATAATACCCAATTCTTATTATTCCATGGGAAGTAGTGGTTGGTGAAAAATGTCCTCCACATATTCCTTCATGGAATTCCTTTATCGGTTCTTAAGCCTTCATTTCATCTACACACCTCAATACCATACCATCATAATTTCTTCTAAACAATATCTTTGAAATTAATACATATTGATTGGATTTCATTTTCAGAGCTCTTCTTTCTTTGGGAGTCATACTAATTGGGAAATGTCGAGATCTTAGATAAAAAATGATTCCTTTGTACCATTCAAAATTAAACATAGGTTTTCCTACTAAAATTGAGATCACCCCATTCAATGCATCGTTTTCTGCAATGAGCTTACACAACCCTTGTCCTTTAACTTCCTTTAAAATTTTGATCTCAATATCATACTCTTGAATCTTGGCCAACCAATTTTCCCATTTTCCCTCTCTCAATTGTTGGTTTAGGAGCATCTTCACCGGAGAAGATGGAAGATATGCTATAACATGGGAGTTCAAAATATAAGTCTAAAAATGTTCTACTGAGAGAGAGTGTATGCTTCTCCAATTATGAATATTTTAGCTCATAATCATGGAGGGTTTTACTCATGAAGCTTATTGGTAATTCTTCCCCTTTATAATTTCTTTGTGTAAGCACTGAAGCGATGATCCCTTCTATAGAAAAATAATAGAAAATAAAATCTCTTTTAAAATATGGACTGATAAGCACATGAAATGTGGTGATTGCTCGTTTAATATTGTTAAATGCATTCTGAGTATCTGAAGTCCATCAAAAATTTATTGGCTTGACAATGCTTTCATAATCAGGGAAACATCTTTTCACAAAATTCATCTTTCCAAAAAATGATTGCACCCCTTTCTTTGAAGATGGATGATTCAATTCATTAATGTCTCTTATTCTTTTCTTCGGATTAAGAGAGATCCCATATAATATACACTTTTCAAAAACTTGTCTCAAATGATGAATGTATTCTTCCTTTGTCTTAGAATGGATGGTAAGAACATATTGATAATCAACCATAAATTTCCCTATTAAATATTTGAATGCATGATCTATGGCCCTTTGAAAAGTAACTCCAACATTCTTTAAACAAAAGGAAATGCAAGCACAAGCATATGTCTCCCACAGTGTTATAAAAGCAGTTTTGGGCCTATATTCCTCTACCACCAATACTTGATTATACCCTCAAACACTGTCTAACATGGTCCTACATGCTGATCCAATAACTTGTTGAAGCAATAATTCCATGTTCGACAGAGGATAGTTGTCTTTGATTCTTTATTTTTTCAAATCTATGAAATCAACACATTTGAATTTCTCCAGTCATTTTCCTCACCACTACTGGATTTGAGAGCCAATATGAATGTCTAATGGGATACAAAATTCCATCATTTATTAATTTCTTCGACTCCACTTTTACCAATGGCTTCAATTTGGGATTCATCATTCTAATTTTCTGCTTAAAAAGATTTTCCCCTTATCTCAATGGTACGATATGTTGGAATATCGATTTGTCATATGCCTTGAGATAATCATAACTCCATGCAAATAAATCATAAGATTATTTGAATAAGGCAGTATATTGATCAAACTCCTCTAATGTACAATCAATTCCAAGATTCACATTTTTTGGGGAATCCTCAGTGCCAATATTTATTTTCTTTGTTTCTTGTGCCTTTCGAGTTGATACTTCTTATTTGAGATTCTTTGCTTGATAATATATTTTAAAAAGATACTCTGATTTTACATATTCCTTTGGAATAGGAGCAACGCTATTATCATTCTCCTTGTAGTCATTGTTGTTGGCCAGGAAATCATTCAATTCTTCATGATTTTCAAATACCTGAAGGTATTATTGATTGTCGGGTACATAAGGTATGAAAATTCTTTTGACTTGAAATGAAATTTTGCTTTGAATGTCCTTTGGATTAGATAATGAAGTCGCAAGTGCCAATTAATCTTCCTTTTGATTTTTCTCTCTAGGAACAAAAAATATATTAAATGAACATAAAGCCTCCACCAATTCATTCACTCTTTTGACATACAACTTGAGTTTTTATTTTTTGATCTTATATCTTTGAATGAATTGATTTATAACAAATTCAAAGTCACCAGTTATAATCAAGTGTTCAATGTTCATTTCCAATGCTAGAATCATCCCTTGAATTAGTGCTTCATACTCTATTTCATTTTTGGTACATGGAAATTCCAATCTACTAACATGTGGATATATGACTTTATTGGGACTTTTAAGTACAATTCCAACCCTGCTTCTTGAGCTTGAGCATGTGCCATCAAATGAAATTCTCTAGTATCGGGTGAAACAATTATCTTCTTGTTTCAAACTTTGCGATTGCTCCAAATCAAGTATAGCATAATTTTCAATACCTGCATCTACATAATCATGCATCATTTCATTATCTTTCTTTTTAAATGAAAATGGTTTTCTAGGTTCACGAGGAACTTTCAACATTGTCCCATCTTTGTTTGGAAGCATCATGCAATTACCATCATTCATTATGTAACCACTAATCATTAAAGACCAATATTTTCCAAGGACTACTCCATACGCTGGGGGAAGGTCAGCCACTATGATAGTGAAAACAATGATAATATGGGGAGAAACAGTAATCCAAGCGTAGAAGTCCTTGATATATCCATAAGCTAGTACATTTCTGGAATCGATTGCATAAATACTTTCATCTGTTTCGTAATATTTGGTACAACTCATATCAACTTCTTCCATTACTGCTAAGGGCATGATATTATTCATTGCTCCAGACTCTATCAAGTAATTGTGAAGCACAACATCATGATTTTCAATCGAGATATAAAAGGGAGGAACTTTGCCTCTCAACTTGACATCTAATATAGTTTTATTATGCGTTGTATTTACAATAACAACTTCCATTCTTCTGCCTGGCTCATCTAAAAGTTTGAGAATATTTTCTATCTTCTGTGCAATTTTTTCCATTTTCATGAAGCGTAGAGTGGCTCTCAATTTACTAATATCATTGACCACATTATACATCATTTGAGGAGTATTTACAATTCTTTGATGCTCACTTGGTTTATTCTTCTATTTTTCCTTTTCTTTTTCTATATTTTCCTTTGGTTTGGAGTTATTTGATTGTCCCCATGTTTGGAAAACATTGTCTTGCAAGATATTATTTTCTTCAAATATGTACATGGATGTCTCACATCCATATGTCTCTACATATTCAAGAATTTCTTCTTGAATATAGTCCACCTCTTACTCAATAACTTGTTAATCATAAGCTTCTTCAAGTATTACTGCATTGGGATTGGGTTACCTTGGGATTCTTTGTCTCTGTTGATCATTGGTATTCTCGATTCTTGTCCTCTGTTCTTGAGCAATATTTCTTCTTTGTTTTGGAATTGACATCCTTGAATCAGGAATGCAATTTTCGTTTCTTCTCAATCTAATTATTTCATTCTGCATTTTCCTGACAGTTTTGTTCATTTGTGAAATCTCCATATTCTTCTTTGTCTCTTGTGCTGCAATAGGGTCAATTTCGAGATGATGTGTTTTTTGATCCTCATTCTTTTTTGATCTTGATGCCCCTTGATCAGAAATGGAAAAATTATTTGTTTGTCTTCGTACTTTTCCAAGAATAATATCAGGGTTAGCTCCTATTTCAAACATGATTTCTTCCATCTTTGTGGATTTTCCCATTGCTTCATCTAGGTTTTCAATTTGAGAGGCTCTAATAACAAACTTTACATTGGAAGGCATGGCATTCTTATAACAACTAAGTACTATCAGAGAATTTGGATTTTTTTCTTCTGGTATTTTGTTCAATGTTTTATTGAATCTCAAATTAAAATCTCGAATTCTTTCTTTTTTTCTGAGACAAATTTGAGTAAAGTATGTAAGAAGAATATGGTAAGAAACCAAAGAAGAAAACATATTCAAAAATATCATTTCAAGATATTCAAATGACCCAATCGATCTAGTAGGAAATGAGGTGTACCATTCATAAGCTTGATCAGCCAATGTTTGCAGAAATAATCTTACCATTACATCATCATCTTCGATAAGATGGAAATCACAAACATCCAAGAAAAAGACTACATGTATTTTTGGATCAATCGCTCCATCCCATGAGAATGTCTTCAATGTCCCCTTTGGAAGAATATGGACCTCATGTTGTTCTCCGTGGAGGTTTAGAGGAGAGTCTCTTACCCTTCTCCTTGGGATTCTATACCTTCCTTCACGTCTTTCTTCACTTCTCTCTTCTCGTTTCTCTTCTCATATTTATTGTCATATTTCTTTGCGACTTTCTTCACTTTTTTATTCCCTATCACCCATTCCTAAATATATCTTGTTTTGTTCAAACATATGTTCTTCAACTTGCAACTGCTTACTCCTACTTCTGGTCAATGACCCTTTATATTTGTTCTATTTTGTGCTTGAGCTATTTGAATTTTTCATTCGTCTCTTGTTTGTCTTCTAAGGATTTATCATTCTTCTTCTTGAATAAGAGTCTACCAATATATGTCTAACTCTTATAGACTTCGGGATTTGGTTATTTCAAGATTATACAATTGATGCAGAATATTTCTTTGGTTTCCCAATACAATTTCTAGTTGGGGCTGATTATGTTGAGGAAAAGTCATGAAAACAATTTGGTCTAAAACCAATCTTTCAAATTCATCCCCAGTATGGCCACAAAAAATGTTCAAGTTTGAATCTATCAAGACCGAAATGAAAACCTCACGAGGATATGAATCCCCTTGCATTTTTAGAGAGGTGGTACTCCTCTTTGGCTTATGATTTTCTTTGAATATTTTATGTCAAAAAATAATATGGGATACTGTCAAATGATTGAATCCAACTCTTTATGGCTTGATAAAATTAAAATTATATATATATATATATATATATATATATATATATATATGGAGAATTCGTGAGAAGTGGACCAAGAACCTCAAACACCACACAATTGTTGGATTACTGAGAGGGGGGAGGGTGAATCAGTAATAGATCAATTTAATCCTTTATAA